>JAODLC010000065.1:32507777-32529728 GCA_026781145.1 Hippopotamyrus pictus | reverse complement strand
GCCCACTTCTGCTAGCACCTGGCTGAGGCCCACCTCCTCTAATGCCACACGGAGGCCTGCCTCCGCTAGCACCTGGCAGAGGCCCGCCTCCATTACCATTATGGTGGAGGCCCACTTCTGCTAGCACCTGGCTGAGGCCCACCTCCTCTAATGCCACACGGAGGCCTGCCTCCGCTAGCACCTGGCTGAGGCCCGCCTCCATTCCAGTTCTGGTGGAGGCCTGCCTCCGCTAGAGTTAGCTGCGTATGCTGGCACGAGCAGTTAGCTGTGAGAAATTGTCTGATTTCCAGATCCTTGTATTGATACCGATTGCGAGCATGATACCGTCACAGCTGATGTCTGCTAATGGCGGTGAGGGCTGCACTCCTGGGATCTTCAGAAAATCTTTCCGGAATACTGGAATACTGGAGGCCTGTGTTTTTGCATGTCAACCTGAAATTTGAGAGACAGGGTGGGACATCACATATGTGTAATGTACTGTCATTGGATGTTATTGGATTAGGAGTGGGTATGGTTGTTAATAGGTGCTACCACATGGAGGCGCTGCAGTCACAGGAATAGCCCTACATTGCATTAGCTGGGGGAGGCTGTTTGGACAGTCCGCTTGACCCTGTGTCACTAAAGCCTACTGAACAGTGCGCCTCCTGTCCTAGGCTTCTTCACCGTCTGTGTGTGTGTGTGTGTGTATACGTGGTGTGTGTGCCTGTATTTGTGTGTGTGTCTGTGTGTGTGCCTGTATTTGTGTCTGTGTGTGTGTGATTATGTGCTGTACGCGTGTGTGCGTATGCGCGCAAACGTATATGTGGTGTGTGTGTGTGTTTGCATGTGTATACGTGGTGTGTGTGCCTGTATTTGTGTCTGTGTGTGATTATGTGCGTGTCTGTGTGTGTGCGTATGCGCACGTACGTATATGTGGTGTGCATGTGTGTCTGTCGATCTGTCTGTATTTGTGTCTGTATGTGTGTGTGTTTATGTGGTGTGTGTGTGTGTGTGTGTGTATGTGTGTCGTCATCCTCTGCATGTTCTCACTGAATCCCCCACCCCCATCGTCCAGCTTAATGATCAGTGCACTGGTGTCTACCCCACCCCCCTGCATTTCAGAGACTCTTATTTAATCGCCCCCACAGAGACTTGTGCAGGATTTATGCCTATGGCGAGCAGAGGGTGTTGAGAGGAAGGAGCCGTCACACATGCTGCCAGTTGGATGTCCTGGGTGCCTCCTTCTGCTTGACATGCTTGCTGGAGTTTTCCTGGCCCCTGTCAGCTGACTGCCCGACCCCGTCAGCTGACTGCCCAACCCCGTCAGCTGACTGCCCGACCTGTGATCTGCATGGCTCTTTGGTAGCGTAGCATCACACAGTAGACTGACCGAGGCTTCAGTTGGATCAGGCGTGGAAACTCGCCCCCCCCCATCCAAGGCTCAGAATCCCCCCATAACAAGCACAGGATATTAAGACTGTACCCCTTCTACTGATCGACGGATAGGAAGTGGCACAATTGCTCTCATCCAGCATTTTGAGTGACTCATCACCGCTGATTGGATATTTTCTTTATTCTTTCGCCAATTTTAAGTGCGGCTCTGAATGTCATGTCAGTCCATTGTTGTTCAAACAGAATGTGGCACCAGTGCTGATATCCTACAGCTGTTTTATTAAACTTTTTTTTTTTTTTTGTTGAACTCTGACTCGATGGCACAACATGACTTTGTAGGATTTGGGGATTTGTATTTCATTTGCTCTCAGCTGAACATATGCCATTTGGAAATTTCTTACGTTGTTTGAAGGGTTAGAAACAGATTCTGTCTGATAGTTGGCAAACTCAGTCTTCAGCATCTCGGCTCTCTGTGTTTGATTTTAGTTTTCTTAGAATGACCAATGTCCATATGAGTGGAAAGTTTGACATATTACTCAGAAGTTTAGAAACTGTAGGCAGGAATCAGTAAGTGAGTCACTCAGAGTTTTACCTAGGTAACAGATTCCTCTTGTTTGAGCTCCATTAAATCTTTAAACTTATAAATGCATCACACCGCTGTCAGTACTGACTCCCAAGCAAACACTCTATAACTTGCTGGCTCCAAACTTCATACTAACTTATATCTGTCTGACTTTGTTGCTCCTTGATTGTTAATTTGCCCCATTCTATATTTACATTTATGCGTTTAGCAGATGCTCTAAAAGCATTTGTTGAGAAAGCTGTCAGCCAATTCCTTTAGCAACTGGAGGTTAAGGGCCTTGAGCAAGGGCCCAATGGTGACATCACTCTGGAATCTGAAGCAGCGTCCATGTGATTACGTCCTTACCTACTGTCTCACGCCGCCTGACTTACTGTTGAGGAATGGAGGTTAGTCAACACACCTGAAAGTGGCTATACTGGGGACAGTCCAGCCCCCCAGCTTTGGGGCAGAATTGGTGATGCTGTCAGCTGGGATGTTTGATTTGCTTGAGGAAGCGACTGTGGCTGAGCAGCTCAGCGGAGATTGTGGCTGGCGGCTGTACAACCAGCAAGCCTGCAGCTGCTTCCGATGGACGTGCAGAACTGGCCCTGACTGCACAAACTGCAGGACTCCTCCCTCCAGAATCTCCCTCCCAGCTGCACTCTAACCTATATGTACGAAAATGGAGATTTCTTTGTCATCCTTTATGGCGGGATTCCCTCATCTGTAACTCTTAGCACATTCTTAAGACTGGTAATTCACTTGAATTTATTTTTATATAGCGCCTTTCACAACAGAGGTGCCCCAAGGCGCTTTACAGCCTTTTTTTTGCATGAATAGAGCTGAAACGTGAAAATTTAATATCACGATTATAGTGACCAAAATTATTATGGTTCAGTAATAAAATTGTTAAAATTTGCTGAAAATATTCAAAATCCTGATACACAAATTAAAATAATTTTACTATCTTTTTATATTGAAAACTGTAAATAAAATTAGCAGCCCTGTTTTGTTTGCTTGAACATTAAAATAATAATACAGCCAATACCTTCATGTAAACTCATGAAACCGTATCAAATTCACATGAATATTAAATACCTCTGAAGCTGTCACTGCCAGCGGTCACTGTCTTCACTGACACAATACAAACCCTCATTCATGCTCCACCTGAGCTCCTGCGTCTAGCCGACTGTTGCTAACTTTTGTTGCTGGTATTTAACGTGAGTTTTCAAAATTATAATTAAATGATAATTAAAATTTGAAACGATAATACTAACCGTCTGGAATTTTACCGTGGTTTACCGTGAAAGTGATATCCGTTTCATCCCTAGTTGTGATGCATCACAACATCATTAATAATGTAGAAACAGGGAAACGGAAAGACAGACCCGGTCATTTCCGTGCAGGTTGTTTCCATGGGCATCTTCCTCTTCAGTCGGACAGCAGCCTCAGCTGTAAGTGGCAGAGAGCTTCTGTCCGCACTTGTGAGCTTCCTCTGATCGCCTCCCTGTCGTTCGTCCAGATGTACCCCATCTTTTACAGTACGCTTCTGGAATCTTCTGGAAGGCAGTGTGGGGGCGGCCAGAGCAGGTCGCTTCTCGATAGCTTCCTGCCTGCGGGCCCTCTGGAGCTGCCCAGAAGGTGCCAGTCGCTTGTCCCCCTGCAGATGCTCTGCACCGAGCAATCCCCCACAGCCAACCAGGTTAGCATATCTCGCTTTGGCTTCCCTCATCCCTGATTCCAGCAGTTGGGGCTGGGGGCTGTTTGCATGTGCTGATATGAATATGTGTTGCAGTGATGGTCAGACCCGCCTCCCCTCTTAGTCACCTCCACCTTCTCCTCATCCTATTTCACTGTGTTAGTCTCACTCTCCGATGCTCATACCTCCAAGGCTCCTCCAAGGCCTCTTGGGCCCAGGGCTGCAGGCCCACTGTCGCCCCCAACTGGCTGAGGTGCTTGTCGATTGAATCAGCTTCTTTTATTTTCTCTTTTCCATTTTGTTGCTTTCCCCATGTCATTCCGTTTCAGTTCTCCAGTTAATTTTCTTGCTTCAGATGAGTGCTGCACCAGGGCTTTCCTCTGTGATGGGAAGTGGTGTTAACACATCTCCTGATAGGCAGGCAGACAGACAGACAGACAGGCAGGCAGGCAGACAGGCAGGCAGACAGGCAGGCAGACAGGCAGACAGACAGACAGGCACGCAGGCAGGCAAATTGACACGCAGACAGACAGACAGGCACGCAGGCAGACAGACAGACAGACAGGCACGCAGGCAGGCAAATTGACACGCAGACAGACAGACAGACAGACAGACAGGCAGGCAGGCAGACAGGCAGGCAGACAGACAGGCAGGCAGGCAGGCACGCAGGCAGGCAGACAGACAGGCAAGCACGCAGGCAGGCAAATTGACACGCAGACAGACAGACAGACAGGCACGCAGGCAGGCAGACAGACAGGCTGAGCACCCTGTAATGGCCACGGGTGCACACAGGATCTTCTTCTCCTGCCCTGTTGTTGGTAATCAGCTGGAGGGCTTCTGCAACTGCAGCACTTCTGAAATCACCCCTTGGGGACACCCCCCCCCACTCCTATCACCAGCAAACTTGATTCAGCTAAATAGCTGTTCATCAAGCTTCTTATTAGCTGGATCAGGTGTGCAGTTGGTGGAAAGGCGGGGTCTCCAAAGAAGGGTCCACTTTGTGCTTACACAGCAGTGGGCAGTGAGGGCTGCTCTTCTTTGGCAGGAGGCAGGCAGGACTGGAGGAGTGTGCAGTACAGGACTGATGGGACAGTCCGGAAGGGAAGGAAGGAGCACGGGCTCACGCACGCATGAGGGAAGGAAGCAGCACGGGCCCACGCACGCATGAGGGAAGGAAGCAGCATGGGCCCACGCACGCGGGAGGGAAGGAAGCAGCACGGGCCCACGCACGCGGGAGGGAAGCTGCATGTGCTCACAGCCCTGGGAGGGAAGCACGTGCTGAAGAATGTTGGATTGTGCATTGGATTTATGACAGTCCCAGTGCTGAGACCCCAACCACTCTCACTTCCATATGTGTGTGAGTCTCTCCAAAGAGAAAATGATGGGATATGTGACAACTAAAGCCTTCCAATCTACCTGTACTCACTCAAATGATGAATACAGCTTCATGCCACTTCATGAGTAGGCAGCCAGAGACACGCCCCACCCTGACCTCTCCTGCTCTGCGTGCTCATGGTGGCCTTCCCAACCCCACGGCGGTGGCCACTATCATCCTCTGATTGTACTCTCTAGCTATTTATTTAGTTCTGGAAACATCAGGGCAGCAAGTGACTCTTTGAGTGGGTGGTTGAGGTCCCAGAAACTGCAGATCCACATCTGCTGTTTTGTTGGGGACTCTACTGAGGGCTGTTCAGCCTGAGCTCCTCCTGCGATGACAAGCGTGTAGGACCCGCACACGTGTAGGACCCGCACACGTGTCGCCCTGCTGCTCCAGCCAAGACGCCTGTGTGATCTCCCAGTGTCTTTGTTCGCTTCCTCCCACAGGCCTTGTGCTGTTGAGCCAGCATGTGGCTCAGTGAGTTAAAATGCCGCGTCTGTGATCAGAATGTTGCTGTTTTAACCCCTCTGTGTCAGAAGCCACCATTTCACCATTGGGCTCATAAGTAAGGCCCATAAGCTGTGCCAGTGTGTGCGTGTGTGTGCGTGTGCGTGTGTGTGTGTGTGTGTGTGTGTGTGTGTTTGCGTGTGTGTCCACGTGCACACGTGCTGGATTGCATAACCATCTGGTTTGCATCACATTTGAGACCCAAAATGTGGTGAAAATTCCTTACTTGTGGGGCATTTATCAAGACCCCATTTGGATAACTTCAATTTTATTTAAAACTGCAATCAAAAAATTAAAAATTCCAAAAGTCTTGTATGTACAGTAGTTTGGTTACTAATGGTTAAGGTTGGGGCTGGGTAGGGTTAAGGTTCTCACTGTTGGGATTAGAGGTGTGGGTTTGCAGCACCCCCCTTTCTGATCTGATCACCCTGGTAATCGCTGTTAGCATGACTGTGATAGCTGAGCCATCTGTGTTAATCTCTGCACTCGATCCTGTGCTGTTGTCGCTCTTCGGCTCCTCTGATTGGTTGGACCCGCCAGTGACATAGGAAGGTTCAGTGCTCTAATAGACTCTCGCGTCAAGTCGTTATGGAAACCTGGGCCACTTTCTGCCCCTTGACCTCTAGCCCTGCCCTTCATCAAGCTTTAAGGGGGGCTTGGCAAAGAGAAGTATCAAAACAGTATGGATTCTTTACATGTAGGAAGGCAGGCCTGCAGAAAAGGCGTCTGCCTGACATGTGACGCTGTGTGCCTGGACCGTGACCCTGACTGTGCTGCTGTCGGCAAATGGCTCTGACAGACAGCTTCTTGCCCTGAAGCACAAAGCCTTTCCTGTCGTCCTGCAAAGACCTCTATTTTTTCCCTCCCCTTTTCTCTTACCGTGTTCATATTTTTGGGATGGCTTTTCTCAGATTAGCTCCTGAATTAGCCCACTCGATAGCTGCCCCAGTGCCCAGTGAGCTGGCTGCCAGTTTCCCCGCAGAGTGGAGCATGTGTACACTCTCACCTTTTTCTTGGTAGCCCTGGCGGCTCGCCGGACCCGGGCATATGGCCGCAGAGCGCCCCGGCCGTGTCTCTGTGTCAGTGCCGTGTTCTCTGCACCGCCGCTCAACGCTCTGCTTCATAACCGGGAGCTGTTTCCATCTTGTCATGAGTCTGCCGCTTTGTTACTGTGGCCCGCTCTCCACCCTTGTCGTCCCCTGTTGTCATGGCGAACCCTGGAATGCCTGATGTGTTCCACAGAGTGCTTCAAGGTGCCTGGGACAGTCACAGGCACTGGGTTCCACCCACCGGGCTCCGCCCATGCAGCGTCATCGTCTGCCACTTCTGCAGGGCATCACTCATCGCAGATGCTGGCATCGCTCTGTGGCACTGAGGCTGTGTTTTATACATTAACCGCAATAAACAAACAAATCAGCTGGCGGGTAATTAGTAGCCAAATGTCACCTTTGTCTTTTGGAAGCTGCCTGCGGTTCCCTGGCCGACTCGCCCTCCACCTGGCTGTCAGAGATAGTGATACTGATGCTGCCCAGTGAGCTGGAAAGCGTCTCTCTGAAGTTTCCAGAGGACGTCTGATTTCCCAATCAGCTAAAATCGGAGTGAAATCAAGCTGAAATAAATCTGTAATCCCCTCTCTTGGCTGTCAGTGTCCGTGCTTTTCGCTGTGAGTCACTTCCCAGCGCCGCCACCGGAGGTCCTCGGGCCGTCCCCCAGCGAGGGGCTCAATTTGGGCCGGTTCTGTCCCGTTGGGCCACTTCTCTCCCCAGGAAAGCTCTTCAGAGTTGAGGAGTGGACGCTGCTCTACGTTTTTTGGACAGGGACGCCCCCCTGCTCTCTATGCCCGCCCGCCCTTCCTGCCCCCGCGGCCGCTCCCCTGTTACTGTCCCCCTGCCCGCCGCGGGCTGTGCCGCCTTCTGTGGAGTATTTTTGTGCCGGCCGGTTCCGGCAATCACGAAGAAGCACGGCGAGGCAGATTTGCACTCCCAGAAGCCCTCGTGTAACAGATCGGGCAGATTTGCCCCCTGCTTATGCCTCCTAAAGCCCCATCTTAAGATGCCACCGTGAGGCGCGTTCACACGGCACATCTTTAGTCGCTGTTTGCTGGCCGGTTTACTGGATGCCGTTTACTTCCTGTATTCTGGGAGGGTTAGCGTTAGCGTTACTGTTTCCAGGTGCAACAGGCCAGGTCGTCATGCCCGGCCAGGGTCGGCGGAGCTTGGCTCGACATCCTGGTACCGGCAGGTCACACAGGAGGTGGGGTGTTGCTCGGGAACGGTCTGCTGTTCCAGAGGGTTTCCTTTCACATAGGGAATGCTGTTCGTGCTCATGTGACACTTCCGGTTGCTTAGTTGCTGTCTCAGGGGGTTTCTTCAGGACCAGCCCCTTCTTTGGCTTGCCAGCATATCGGAAACCTTCCTTCTGGCCACTAGGTGGCGCCAGTGGGGGCTCTTTTTCCCGGGCCTCTGGTTCCAAGGTGACCTTGGCGTCAGTGCCGACACCCCCCCTTCCCCTCCCCCACTCCTGGAGACAGAAGGGAGATAAGCTTCCTGGGATGAGCTTGGGGTAATTACCTCCCTTTGTGGATGCGGGGGCTCAGCAATGGCCGGCCGGTGGCCCCTGACTGCTGGGTGGAACGGGCCCTTAAAGCATGCTTGTTACGCCACGTCAAAAACACCAGTTCTGTGTTATTGGCCATTAAAAGCAGGTAACAGGCTATGAATACAGGCAGCTTGCTGGCCATTTGCGTTAAAGCCCCACCCCCATGCCGACCGCTGTGGAAATGCAGTCTGACAGCTGCAGTCCAGGCGCAGTGATTCCTCTGCCTCCTTCAGCCTTTTCAGGCTTATTAGATGCGAACAGCTTCGCCCCCATGGGGACAGGTCAATCCTTTGATTGACAGGGCCCTAACCAATGGCCACAGCTGCTGCAGGGTGTGACATCACGCCAGACACGCCCCCTTTAAACTCTTTATGTGTTTTTTTCCACCCAGCTTAACCGGGTGTCATTTTTTGCCTCAGTGATTTTATTCTTTCATTGACTTTGGAGATTTTTTTTTCCTGCTGGTTGCATCAGAAAAGCCCCTACACCCAGCCCCTCTGAGCCCCAGTGCCCCCCTCAGTGTCACAGTTAGCCCTGCTCTGTACTCCATAGGGGTCTCTGGTTATTTTTGAGAGTAACCTGGGACGTCTCGGCAGTAACTTCTCCATTACGTAATATGACAGGCGTGTCCCTCACCCCCAGCCACACATTAGAGGGGCAACAGGAGGCTACTCTTAGCAAGGGGAACGCCGCGGTTTGCTGACTCATGCTGTGTGGGAAGGCGCCTGGCCTTGTGATGTCAGGTTGTGGGTCCTTTCCGGAAATTGCATTTGGGTGAGTCTGAACTGTGTGGACACCAGGCCTGCCTGCCAGCGTCGTTTAATGGCATGGCAAGTAAAATCCCCGCCCACAGTCTCCTTAGTGCCGTCCTGCCACCCTGCTCTTCAGTTTTTGGGTGCTCACTGTGCCTGGATTTCTGTGCCTGTTCGGGTCTGGCTCTGGTCTCAGAACATGCTGCACTAGTGCAGCCCGTGCCGTTTGTCGCTGCTAACGGGGGACAGCGCGTGCAGCCCCTGCCGTTTGTCGCTGCTAACGGGGGACAGCGCGTGCAGCCCCTGCCGTTTGTCGCTGCTAACGGGGGACAGTGCGTGCAGCCTTCAGTGGGGCCCATGTCCACATCTCAGGCCATGATTACAGGTGCCTCTTATGTCACTGGGCTCTGTCGCCCATTTGCTCAGCTCGCTGCTTAACACACTACAGCATGGGTATGAGTGTCAGTGCACGGCTCAGCAGGGTAGGACGCTGGGCTAGTGATTTGAAGGGCACTGACTCAAATCTCTATGTATCTCTGGCAAAAATGCATCTTGCTTGTAACATGTAAATATCAGTATTGCTATCAGTGCATGCTGCATGCACAGTAGTGGATAGTGAGGCTCGTTTTTCTCACTGCGGGAGTGCCTGACAGCCGCATTACACGACATGCATATTCTCGCCGGACTCTGCGTCAGCGCTGGGTTGCATGAAAACGTGCTGCAGCTGTAGCAAGGAGGAGTTTCCCTTAGAAGCTGGGATTGGCTTTGGAGGACGCGGGAGTAAGTGGCAGCGCTCGTCCCTGTTTGTTAAATGGATCCCAGAGCAGCCGCTCCAGCTTCTTCCGCTTGACAGTGACAGTGGCAGTGCTTCTGCTAACGCTATGGGCCGCAGTTCTGTCAGTGCCGAGCCCCCCACTGGGCTGTGCATAGCGTGAGCACGTGGCGGCCTTCCTCGGCCTGGGGCACAATGCTGCCTATCGCAGGTGTTACCCCTCTCCTTGACATGACCCCCAAACACCTCTTCAGTGTGACACCAATGGCGACTCATGGTTGCTGAGATGTGCTGTGTGCCCTTGGGAAATGGCCTGGTCTGTAAACACGAGTGAGACACCAGCAGCAGCCCCTCCCCAGGAGGGTATGGTTCTGTCACAAGGGCTGTGTGGCACACCCCCCCCCCCATACACACACACGCACTCTGTCACCCACACAGGAGCTTCCTTCTGAAGTTTGTAGCTTTAGCAGAGAGCGGGACAAAGCAGCAGTGAGCAGATTGCGGTGAGCAGCAGGCCGTGGGGAAGGCAAGTGGGCCGAGGGCCATTTTGTTCCTTTTATACCCGTGCCTTCAGAACGTGCAGTTTGTGACAGAGAGTCCGTCCATCTGGACGGTAGCTTCAAGCTAATGGCCCTTATTGTCTGAGATGGGCCACTTGCTTCCTGCTGCCTCTGATGCTATGAGACCATGTTCCTTATTCATGATCTGCCAGGAGGAAGCGCTCCGGGGTGTGTCTCATTCCTGAGAATGCAGGCTGTGCTGCAGAAAATGCTTCGCATACACAGCCCCCCCTCTGGCCGCTCAGATCGCTTGCTCACAGACACGCCTTGCCTGCACATTTCCCGACTGTCCATGTGATCGTGTGACACTCGGATTAACGCTGTTTTATGAGGGCCAGGATGGGAAAGGCCACTGGACCCCGGATCCTGTAAATCAGCACTTTGTGAATCGTGGGTCCACTGGCTGATATCATCACAGCAGCTGCAATTTGGGTCACATTTCAGCTGCAGTTTATCCCATTTCTGCTGATTGGGACACTTCCCATGCCGGGTTTCACTCTGGATGGGGAGTAGACTGATGACTATGTGCAGATCCTCAGCATTATTTCGGGCGGTGGTTAGCCACGCCCCTGTTTCTGAGGGCCTCAGGTGTCGACGCAGGTGTGTAGGAGAGCTGTATTCGCTCAGCATCATGAAGGTGCATGCTATGGACATGCCAGTCCAGGAATGATAATAAAAGCACTGGATCGGCGAGGGATGTCTATGAATAGGGCAGCGCTGAATGTGCTGAGGCTGCAGAGGCTGAGAGTCACTGCTTCTCCTCGAGTAGTGCCTCCGAACATCTGCACTGATGAGGGAGCGCAGCATGGGGGCGCCCCTGAGTTCCCTGTACAAATGCCGGTGTTACCCCCCACGGGAGGCCAAGGCGCCTGCAGGGTCACGACCTCAGTGTCCCACCACGTGCATCTCGAATGATGGCGGACCAATGACCTTACGGCAGTCTGTATCCATTTGGAGGTGTAGGATTTACCTGGATATTTATAGATGGCTCTTAAGTGGGATGTCCTTCTTTTGGGGGGGGGGGGGGGCTGCGTGCTCTGGGCCTCTCCTGTGCTCTCGAGCATGTGCAGTGGAGGATTAGTGTCACTGCGTGGGTACTGCGTGCTGTGACTCACTCCTGCAGTCTTTCTCTTCCCCTCCGTGTGATTCGTGTTTGCAGGGGGGCCTTGCGTGTGGGGGGGGAGCATCACGCTGCACCTGTGTGATTGGAATGCTGATCCCCTTTTGGCTTTCTGATATCCGCTATGCTGGCGGCGTGCCAGAGGAATCCGGACTGAGTCTGTCTGTGGGTGCTGCTGGGATTCCCGTTAAGACGATGGCTGTTGATGGGGGATTATCCTCCAGCGCCGCATCGCTCTGGAAGGCTCTGCTGCTCTCATTAAGCTTTAAGTGCGTTCCTGCATGTCCGTGAGATGGCTCTCTGGTGCCCTCCTGCTAGGAGATTCTCCCCTGGCTGCTCTTATGCAACATGCATCCTTGATATTGTGCATGACTGTAAACAGTGAGCATGCGCGTGGTGGAAACGGTGACCTGCCGTGGCATCCACACAGCAATGAAGTTCTGGGTTACTAGTGGTCATGTGGTGCCAGTTATCATGTAAATCATGCCTGTGGGCCCACATGGGCTAGATTTTTGCAGAACCTGAGTAAACTGAGGCCAGAGCACCTGGGGCAACGTTTCAGATGTTGGAAGGACTCACTCATGAACTGATGATGGCTGTGTCTATTTTCTTTATACATTAAGCAAAATACCTCTTTATTATTATTGTTCTGTACTATATACTGAAATATTAAAAATTAATATTTTTCAAAAAATTATGGAAAAAACATCCTTCTACATCCTTCTAGTTGACTTAGGGGCCTGTTCCACAGGGACAGCATGAGGTGAGAGGTGTACTGTATGGTTTAGCGTGCACAGACGGCATATTTGTACACAGAAATAATGTGGAGTCTTTGAGGCCCTGAGGCAGCGTCTATGAGGTCATATGAGCACTTCCATATATCGGCCTGGTATTTCCCAGCATCCTCGGGGAGTGGGAGAGGAACACCAATGAAAACCTCATGTAATGGAATGGTGAACACTGATCTCTTCCTAAGAAGGCGTCACTTACTCTTGGTAGTCAGTTGGCATCCTTAGCAGTCAGTAATCTTGCCAGTCAGCACTCTCAGCAGTTGGCATCTGTAGCAGTCACTAATCTAGACAGTCAGTACTCTCAGCAGTCGGTACTCTTAGTAGTGTACTCTTAGCAGTCGGCATCCTTAGCAGTCAGCACTCTCAGCAGTCAGTCATCTTAGCAGTCGGCATCCTCAGCAGTCAGTCATCTTAGCAGTTGGCATCCTTAGCAGTCAGCACTCTCAGCAGTCAGTCATCTTAGCAGTCGGCATCCTCAGCAGTCAGTCATCTTAGCAGTTGGCATCCTTAGCAGTCAGCACTCTCAGCAGTCGGTACTCTTAGCAGACAATAATTTCAGCAGTCAGTCATCTTGGCAGTCAGTACTCTTAGCAGCCGGCATCCTTAGCAGTCAGTTCCATCAGTCGTTACTCTTAGCACATTTCAAACAACCACAGTGGAATAAAGTGTGGTCAGTACTCTTGGCAGTTGGTGCCCTTACCAGTTGATCCCCTCAGCAGTAGGCACTCTTGCCAGTCAGTGCCCTGTCTGGTCGGTACCCTCAGCATCTTAGTGGTCAGTGCTCTTGGCAGTTGGTATCCTCACTGTTTGGTGAGTTCGACATCTTGGTGGCCAGTGCCCTCTCTGGTCGGTGCCCTCAGCATCTTGATAACTGATGCCCTTGGCAGTCAGCTGTCCTCTGCAGTCAGCTGTCCTCTGCAGTCAGCTGTCCTCTGCCCTCGGCATCTCAGTACTCGGTGCCTTCTCCAGTATGCTGGCATCTTAGTGGCTAGCGCACTTGGCAGTTGGTACTCTGGCATCTTGTTAGCCAGTGCATTTGGTGGTCAGTGCCCTTGGCATCTCGTTAGCTGCTGCCTTTGGCAGTTGGCACTCTCTCTGGTCACTGCACTCAGCATCTTGATTGCCAGTGCTGTAGGCGGTCAGCACACTGGCATCTTGTTAGCCGGTGCCTTTGGTGGACAGCACTCTTGATATCCTGTTAGCTGGTGCCTTTGGCGGTCAGTGCCCTTGGCATCTTGGTGACCAGTGCCTGTAGCGGTCATCACCCTCTCTGCACTCAGCATCTTGATAGCTGGCGCCCTTGGCGGTCAGCACCTTCTCTGGTCACTGCACTCAGCACCTTGATAGCCGGCGCCCTTGGCGGTCAGCACCATCTCTGGTCACTGCACTCAGCGTCTTGATAGCCGGCGCCCTTGGCGGTCAGCACCCTCTCTGGTCACTGCACTCAGCGTCTTGATAGCCAGTGCCTTTGGCGCTTGGCACCCATTGTAGTCAGGCTCTTTCTTTTCTCCCCCCCATCCTCACATCAGAGGGTTAAGCTTTTTCTAAACGCATCATGTGACAGACAGTGAGCGATTCTTGAGTATGAGGCTCCTCAATGAAATGAATCTTCTTTTGTGGCATGAGAACATGTGGACAAGACCCATCTTACAATTAACTCAACATTAGCATTTTGTACGCTTAACAGTGCCTTTGTTTAGGGATAATCAGGTGGCAGTTCAAATGAGGAGAATGGGGGGGTAATGTTAATTGCTTTTTTTTTTTTGGGAAAATTGCTTTGGGATGAATATCAGTTCAGACATGCATATAAATGGTGTTTTATGTGTACAAGCTGTGGTTCCCTCACCTGATGGGTGTGATTTGTCACCAACATGGATGTCCCCTTGCAGTACTAAAACAGTATCCCCCCCACCCCGCCAGCCTTCTCTCCTAGTCAGAGCACATTACATGTAGAGGTTATTGCAAGCCATTCTAAGGTGCTATCCCTTTAACAGCAGACTGACTATAGCTATATTTTTGTGTGTGTGTGTGTGTGTGTGTGTGTGTGGTGGGGGGCTTGGCTGCCTTTCCCTTGCAGGGAGTCATATTCCATGTGAGTGTTTTTATCCCGAGGAAACAGGGAGTTCAGTGGGTGGTTCTGTGGCCCTGCACTCTAGAGTCATCGGTTTGATTGCTATTCTGTGTGTTTGTACTCATGCCCTCCATGTGTGGATCAGGTCACCAGTGTTTTGAAGCTGCTCTGTGTGTGCGTGTGTGTGTGTGTGTGCCCTGCAATGGACTAGCATCTTCGAGACCCCGATAACCAGCCACACCATCTGGTTTTGTTGTCGCTCTCGGCCCCTGAGTGGCACTGGAGCACGTGAGCTCTCTGGGCTGCCTGCCGCGGCGCCTGCTCCTCCCTGCCACCGCGGAAGTGCCTGCACAGGGCCCAGCCGCTTCGCTTTCCTGCAGCTCTGCACTGTGTGACCGCATCTGATCCAAGCATGGGGCTTCGTTCGAGTGCCTGTTCGAGCCAGCAGCCAGCTGGGCCAGTCCCATTCTGGAAGCTTCCCCTGGAGGACACCGATGGGAATCTGCACACATGAGGGCCACCTGGGCCTTGGGGCGGGGGGTGAAAACAGGGCCACAGGTTCTCAGCCAGAGTCCATCACCGGCTATGGGCTTTTCAGTAGCGGTCTGGAGGATTTGGAAAAGGAGACGTTTATTGTCTGGGGGTAATTAGGCAATGCCTGTGCAGAGCATCCCCCCGGCCCCCGCCGCTGCTCGCTCTCCGTAATCCGGCCGGGACTATCTGCAAGTCCCAGCCCCTGGAAGCGGAGTGAATGTATCATATTAATCCGGTTATCAGTAGACTGCATTCGCCTAATCCGCCACTTCTCAGCGTGGCTGCCTTTGTACGCGCCGGCGCACCAACCCGCCACCGTGTGACAAGGGCGGTGCATGTGAGACACACAGACTCTGCCTGGGGGGCTTCCAGCAAGTGCATCATATCGCTTTCATCTCAGCAGGGTCCCGGGGCAGATCGCATGGCCCATCCTCTGCAGGGCTGGACAAAGTGTGTTAGGGCGATGGAGCTGCGTAGGTTAAGAAGCCCTGCTTGTGATCGGAACGTGGCTGGTTTAAATCCCAGGGTCGGCAGAGTGATGTCACCATTGAGCCCATAACCGCAATCTCTCCAGAGACCGGCCCGACCCTGCTTCTCAAAAAAATGTACGTCGCTTTGGAAAAAAAGCATCTGCTAAATAAACATTTTTTTTAAATCCTCATTTTTGCTTTCATATTTTCTATTAAAATGCTCTTCACTGGCATTCCACCCTCTAGGGATGATCAGTAAGACCATGTTAGACCGTCAAAAAAAGTGAAATGCTGAGCCCGCTGCTGCTGACCGCCGCAAACAGCCCCCCCTGCCAGGGCTCTCGCACGCTGCTCTGGGGGAGATGAGTGCTCTGGCTGACGTGATCCACACTGACTGTGGGTGACCTTGGAAACTCGCCTATAGATAAAAACTCACTCAGATGCCGATTTAGGGTCATGGAGGCATCCTTCCTAAAATAGGGAGGTGGGCACGGCCATTAAGCAGCCTGTTCTTTTCATAAATGCTCAGCCGTGGCTCTTGTGCTGTGATTAATGTTATTAAAATATCGCTCAGGACGGACACAGATCTGTTTTTTAATAACAGATGGCCTTTACGCGGTTAGTCAGACAGACAATGCCTCGCTTTGCGCTCAGTTGACTCTCTTCCTCCTGCTTCGCACAGGCCGCTGATTTTATCTGTGACTGAGGGATGGTGTCCTGCACCTGTCGAGTCACGTGACCCACCTTGGCTTCCAGGCCAGCATGGTGCCACTGCGAGCAGCGGGAATAAAGGCCCGGTGGAGGTGCCCAAAGGTGGGCTGCTGAGGGACAGCCGTCTTTAGCATCCCTTCCAGGGCGCGATGCGATGTTGATGTCTGTGAAATAAGGCTGGGGGAGGGTAGCCTGGGGCTCCCTTTTGAGGTCTGACTCCCTCACGTGCTGCTCACAGAAGGCATGGCGGCATTAATAGTCCGGAACACGTGTCCAAAGGAGGCGGCCCTGTAGGCTATGATCGGCTATAGCGCTACCTGATGGGGGGCACTCACCACAGCAGCTGGCTGCACGCTCTTCTCCAAGTAGGTCAGCATGGAGTTCCCCTTCGCGTGGGTACTGCTTTCAGTTCGGCGAGGCCGTTCCAAGACCATTAACAGCTGAGTGAGCAGTAAGAGCTTTACGCTTCCGGCAAACACTGCGCTCAGCTCCTATTTCGTGCGCATTAAACATGGCTGTTCGTGAAGCAGGTCCTTATATTGTTACGTTCCAGTCCTAGCTTGGGGCCACAGAGCCTGTCGCTGGGATCCTGTATCTCTGCCCCCCTCCCCATCGAGGACGCTGCATGCAGTGTCCCCTGCCGGAGGTGTTAGTGGTCATCAGCAGGTCTGAAGCATCAGCCTTTATTAGTCTAAACATTTCCTGCAGACCTTGCTGCAGGTTTGAAACGCAGGGCGGACCACAGGATTATCTGAGGGGACTGGGGGGGGCTGGGGGTCGGAAACAGATTGGGCCCCCTTATGGAGCTGGGCCTGGTTCACTGTCCCGGTCCAGTGAGGAACAAGGGTGATGGATACATGTCACTTCTGCGGCCACCGACACAGGCTGGGATATAGAGTCATGCTGCGGGGGCTGTGAGTGGCCCTGGCTTTGGGGGCAGAGGGTGCCCCCTGTGGGCCTCATGTGTATTACAGCTGTAAATGTAGTAATAATCAGTAGAGAGCTCTGCAGGTCTCTGCGTGCGCTGCCAGTGATACACAGTGTCGTGCACCTGGCCCAGTCTCTGTGTGAGGTTGTCTGGGAGCGTTGCCCTCAGGATGTCCCCACTGGCCGTTGGTGGCAATGCATCAGCAGAGGAACACAGGTCTTCAGTCACTGGCTGCAGTGCAGTTACAGTGTGGTTTAGGTGACATTATGCTCAGATCTTCAGTTCTCAAGAAAAACATGATTCTTCAGTCCCACGCTGTGACCTCTGAGGAACGTCACTCCTGACATTTACGACAGTCATTTAATCATGTGCTTGATAGAGTTTCTCTGTCTCTGGATCATGTGCACGTCTGAATCCTTGGGATTTGTACCAACCCCACGCCGGTGCCTGTTCTCTGCCTGCTCAGTTTGCCAGTCCTTTGGACTGTATGGATGCTTATGAGGTGTTTGTCTGTTATGTGAACCATCCAATCTCTGGGTCACCTGGAGTATGAAGTTTGAGCAGCAGTAGTGATTCAGGCCACATCGCCAATGTCCCCCTTTACTGGAAATGTCATCATTAGACGGTGCTTATACATCCCCACGGCTCTAATTACAGACCTGTTGACCAGTGCTGATGTCACCTTCTGTGGGCGTGCCATGAAATACATTTTAACTCTCTGCATTAATATATATTTACTGAAAATGAATATTGCCAGAATATGGATGTCTCTCTGTAGTCCTGAGGTGCTGTGGATTAATGTCAGGCCTGGTTTCAGTGTGTGACTCCTGTTAGCGTGACCTTGTTTATGTCCCTCAGGAACCGTCAGAAACGCTCTGGATTCCCCATCAGCTGCGCGGGGCGATATGACCTTTGAGAAGGGGGGGTGTGAATCTCCTGCTATTATTACCCCTGAGGTGGAAGGTGGAGGCCGCAGCAACGCCTTACTCCCTAAAGGGTTAAAGTTCCTCGCAGCTGCTGACCTCGGGAGAGGTCGTGGGGCGTCCTCTGTGTGAAGGCTCACTCCTGTGTGTCCTGGGGACCTGAGGCTTGTTTAATCTCATGCTCTCGCATTCATTAAACACGTGCGCCGTGTGCAAGGACCGAGCCCAGCCGCCTTCCTCATGTGTGCTGTGTTACTGACTGTTTAGGGCCCTGCTTTCTGAATAATGCGTGCTGCTCTGCTGGGAAGGAAAACCGCACCATCATTACTCTGGACTTACTTGGCAGGTGTTTTTATCCAGATACCACTTTTTGGGGCAACTGGGAATTAGGAGTCTTGTTCAGGGACCCAACAGCGACATCACTTTGCTGATCTG
The DNA here is from genome assembly GCA_026781145.1 of Hippopotamyrus pictus. Taxonomy (NCBI): domain Eukaryota; kingdom Metazoa; phylum Chordata; class Actinopteri; order Osteoglossiformes; family Mormyridae; genus Hippopotamyrus; species Hippopotamyrus pictus. The sequence continues at coordinate 32,511,546 of JAODLC010000065.1, read as the reverse complement.
GCAATTTGAAGCGGTGACCTTCTGATCACAGACACAGCATCCTAACCCAATAAGCCACAAATCTGTGTTTTCAAACCAAACCGCATGTTTGGCTTAATCAATTCAGGATTATTTCTACACATGGTTTAATTATTCAAGTCCACCTTTTTTCTGGTTGTTGCTTTTTCTCAGGTTTCATGCTGATGTTCCCAGTGAGCCCCCATAGTGGGTTCTGTGCACGTCTCCCAGTCGCAGAGGTATCGCAGGCATCCTCAGATCAGTCATGCCAGCTCTCATGCTTGGTGTACGGCAGCCAGACGGCCGAAACCCAAGGCCTCACGGGGAGTAAGCGCCATCTCTCTGGCACAGACTCTGCTCCAGTCGCACAGGCTCTTATTATAACTGGAGAAATATATTGACTGGATTTTACTGCCAGGGCCGGACTCCTGTTCTCTGTTTGATTCTTATAAATTTACCCCACTATTCTGTCTTTGTCTCCCCCCTGGTGTTTTCAGCTGCTTCACTTGGGTGGTTTGTGATCGCGGCCCGTTCACGGCGTCTCACCTCAGAATGACCCCGCTGTCGTGCTGTGTTCGCTTAGCGCCGGGTGGCTCTGCCGCCCTGAGCCATGCAGCGTTGGTGGCCCGATGCCAATCCTCCGTCTAGTGTACCCTGGGTGTACAAGGCCCTTATCAGAACAAACCTACAGATGGGTTTGATGATTGAGGCTATCTTACGTCTTACGGTATATAAATGCTGATTTTTTTTTTTATCAGTCTGCCTGTAAATGTTATATGTATCTGGACGGCTGCTAAGAATTTCAGTAGAAGTCAGGGCAGGATTGATTGCAGAACAGTATGGAATCTGATAAATTCTTTAAATGATATCTGTGTAATAAGCTTACAGTCAGGCCTGCATGCAGAGTGTGAAACAGGCTGCTTCCTGTTCAGGATGGATATGTGATCTGTTGTTTAATTAAATTAGACAGGCCCGCTGTGGTAAATCACGGGCATTTCACAGGCCTCTCCCGTATTCCCACTCAGATGACTTGTGCTTCTTTCCTATAGTCCTGTTCGGATAAGTTACGCTTCTCTCCCTTATTCCCAGTCGGGTGAGTTACGCTTCTCTCCCTTATTCCCATTCAGGTGCGTTACGCTTCCTTCCCATATTCCCATTCGGGTGAGTTACGCTTCTCTCCCGTATTCCCATTTGGGTGAGTTACGCTTCTCTCCCGTATTCCCAGTCAGGTGAGTTACGCTTCTCTCCCGTATTCCCATTCGGGTGAGTTACGCTTCTCTCCCGTTTTCCAAATCAGATGAGTTACGCTTCTCTCCCATATTCCCAGTCGGGTGAGTTACGCTTCTCTCCCGTATTCCCGTTCAGATGCGTTACGCTTCTCTCCCTTATTCCCGTTCAGGTGAGTTACGCTTCTCTCCCTTTTTCCCATTCGGGTGAGTTACGCTTCTCTCCTGTATTCCCATTCAGGTGAGTTACGCTTCTCTTCCTTACTCCCAGTCGGGTAAGTTACGCTTGTCTCCCGTATTCCCAGTCGGGTGAGTTACGCTTCTCTCCCTTATTCCCGTTCAGGTGAGTTACGCTTCTCTCCCGTATTCCCAGTTGAATGAGTTACGCTTCTCTCCCATATTCTGTCGGGTGAGTTACGCTTCTCTCCCGTATTCCCAGTTGGGTGAGTTACGCTTCTCTCATTTATTCCCGTTCAGGTGAGTTACGCTTCTCTCCCGTATTCCCAGTTGGGTGAGTTACGCTTCTCTCCCGTATTCCCAGTCGGGTGAGTTAGGCTTCTTTCCTGTATTCCCGTTCAGGTGCGTTACGCTTCTCTCCCTTATTCCCGTTCAGGTGAGTTACGCTTCTCTCCCTTATTCCCGTTCAGGTGAGTTACACTTCTCTCCCTTTTTCCCATTCGGGTGAGTTACGCTTCTCTCCCGTATTCCCAGTCAGGTGAGTTACGCTTCTCTCCCGTGTTCCCATTCAGGTCAGTTACACTTCTCTCCCTTATTCCCATTCAGGTCAGTTACTCTTCTCTCCCGTATTCCCATTCAGGTGAGTTACACTTCTCTCCCGTATTCCCAGTCAGGTGAGTTACGCTTCTCTCCCGTATTCCCATTCAGGTGAGTTACGCTTCTCTCCCGTATTCCCAGTCGGATGAGTTACGCTTCTCTCTCGTATTCCCATTCAGGTGAGTTACGCTTCTCTCCCGTATTCCCAGTCGGGTGAGTTACGCTTCTCTCCCGTATTCCCAGTCGGATGAGTTACGCTTCTCTCCCGTATTCCCAGTCGGGTGAGTTACGCTTCTCTCCCATATTCCCAGTTGGGTGAGTTACGCTTCTCTCCCGTATTCCCATTCAGGTCAGTTACACTTCTCTCCCTTATTCCCATTCAGGTGAGTTACGCTTCTCTCCCTTATTCCCATTCAGGTGAGTTACGCTTCTCTCCCGTATTCCCATTCAGGTGAGTTACGCTTCTCTCCCGTATTCCCAGTCAGGTGAGCTACGCTTCTCTCCCGTATTCCCATTCAGGTGAGTTACGCTTCTCTCCCGTATTACCATTCAGGTCAGTTACACTTCTCTCCCGTATTCCCATTCAGGTGAGTTATGCTTCTCTCCCGTATTCCCAGTCAGGTGAGCTACACTTCTCCCCCTTATTCCGATTCCAGTGAGTCACACTTCTCTCCGGTATCCCCGGTCAGGTGAGTTATGTTTCTCTCCTGTATTCCCGTTCGGATGAGTCATGCTTCTATGCCAAATTGTTTATTTCACTGATGTGTTTCGGAGGACCTGACCTCCATTTATTTGGGAGTTTGAATGTGGCAGCAGGTCTGTGAGAGGAAGGTCCCCACCGTGCTTCCTTTGTTGTTATTCTGCCAAGCAGGTCAAAAAGCTGTCTTTCCCTGCTCCGGCTGTGGAACATCTCCTGCAGGATCCATTTCCTGCACCATCAACCAGGCCTTCAGTGACGCTGCCACTCGGTTAATTTCCCACCTCCTGAAGTTCCCAGTCCAATTCTTGGATGTCAGTGTGATTTGGATCTTGACCCTACATGTGAGTGGCAGTCCCTTTCAGCAGTGGGGGGTGGAAGTCACCACAGGCTGCTGGAATGGTGTCCTGCTTTCTTCAGATGCATAACATGTGCTTCTCCCATAGTACGACTCCAGTGAGGCCGGGAGCTCTGCTTCAGCACCCACATCTGGAACAGCTCTATGTCCAGTCGATCCTGCAGTCACTGCTTCAGCATCCACATCTGGAACAGCTCTATGTCCAGTCGATCCTGCGGTCACTGCTTCAGCACCCACATCTGGATCAGCTCTATGTCCAGTCGATCCTGCGGTCACTGCTTCAGCACCCACATCTGGAACAGCTCTATGTCCAGTCGATCCTGCGGTCACTGCTTCAGCACCCACATCTGGAACAGCTCTATGTCAAGTCGATCCTGCGGTCACTCAGTCCATCTCCGCACAAACAAATACACTCAGACTCTGCGTTCACATTCACAGCTGGCTGGTAGCTGGCAAGCAGGACCAGCATTACCTGGTTTTCTGCATGTGGCGAATGCAACAGACATGCAACAGGATACTTTGATTTATTGAATATTTCTATTAATCTCACATAATATTTCACCATCCAACCCCTCTTTGCTTTGACCTGAAAAAAAGATGAAAAACAGACACTTCCCTTTAAATTAACAGACACACGCGCGCACACACACACACATATATATATATATATATATATATATATATATATCCATCCATCCATCCATCCATCCATTTTCC
>JAODLC010000065.1:32462369-32482948 GCA_026781145.1 Hippopotamyrus pictus | reverse complement strand
TGAGTGGTCAAGATAATGATCTGCGGGATAGCGTAGTATATTAGAGGACGTTACTCTCTGCCGAGGCTCGAACCAGCCGAGCCTCCTGATCACTGGGGACAGTGACTTAGTGTGTCGCACCACCATCCAGCCTCTGACCAGCCACCCTTGAGTGGTCAAGATAACAATCTGCAGGATAGCGTAGTATATTATTCTTTGCTGAGGCTCGAACCGGCAACCGTGACTTAGTGTGTCGCGCCACCATCCAGCCTCCGACTGACTAACCACCCTTGAGTGGTCAAGATAATGATCTGCGGGATAGCGTAGTATATTAGAGAACGTTACACTCTGCTGAGGCTCAAACCAGCAACCCCCTGATCACTTGGGACAGGGACTTAGTGTGTCGCGCCACCATCCAGCCTCCGACTGACCAGCCACCCTTAAGTGGTCAAGATAATGATCTGTAGGATAGCGTAGTATATTCTTCGCTGAGGCTCGAACCGGCGACCTCCTGATCACTTGGGACGGGGACTTAGTAGTGTCGCGCCACCATCCAGCCTCTGACCAGCCACCCTTAAGTGGTCAAGATAATGATCTGCGGGATAGCGTAGTATATTATTCTTTGCTGAGGCTCGAACCGGCGACCTCCTGATCACTTGGGACGGGGACTTAGTAGTGTCGCGCCACTATCCAGCCTCCGACCAGCCACCCTTAAGTGGTCAAGATAACGATCTGCGGGACAGCGTAGTATATTACTCGTTGCTGAGGCTCGAACTGGCAACCTCCGGATCACGGTGACTTAGTGCGTCACGCCATCATCCAGCCTCTGACCAACCATCCTTAAGTGGTCAAGACAATGATCTGCAGGATAGTGTAGTATATTAGAGGATGTTACTCCCTGCTGAGGCTTGAACCAGCAACCTCCTGATCACTGGGACAGGGACTTAGTGTGTCACGCCACCATCCAGCCACCCTTAGATCATGACCTGTTGGATAATTGTAATTAGTGAAAGTGAAAAACTACATGTGACATGACAGGAGGTAGTTACCCAGGGGAGCTGTGTGTGTGATCACAGCACAGGGCCAACCAACATGCACCACCTCTCAAGCAGAGGACTAAGGGCTTTATTGCTCTGCTGAGGCTTGAAGTAGTGACCATCTGATCACAGGCACAGAGACTTAGCCTGCTGAGCTACTCACCACTCTCTACTCTTAAGCTGCAAAGATAATGATCTGCCAAATAAAGTAATACAGTGACAGTATCATCGTTGTTGCACACCACAGTGAAATGTGTCCTCTGCATTTAAACTATATGTGACATAGCAGTAGGTAGCTACCATTTAGCACCCAGGGGAGCAATGCATGGGTATATATAATATGGTATATATAACACTGGTATATAACATAATTGTCTGTCATCAACCTGCAAAAGGCCGCTAAGTGTCACTATTAAAATTTTTACCCGCCAAGGAATATTTAACAGTCCAGTGTATTTGCGTTTTCCACTGTCACCAAGAACCGAGCCGTACCCGAGGGGTACCCACGCCTACTAGCAGGGCCAAAAGCGTGACCAAACCCAGCTGGTTGCATCGTGGGCTTCCGCGCCGCCACCACCGTGTTCTCATGGATGCTTTCATTTCCTAGCTCCACTCCTCCACTCCTCCTTTGCTGAAATGGAATAAAACGTTGACTTTGCTCTTACTAATATAAGTGACATTCTCGTTCGATTTAGTTCTCCACTTTTGGCTTCAGAGAGCATTTTCCATAAAAAGCAGCTTGCTTAGTTGTAGAGCCGCATGGTATCTGAAGGAGAACATCATTAAAAAGCTGTTCAGTGGTTCAGACTGTTTCCTTCAATGGAGCAGAACTGGACATTACTGCTGGTAAGAATGAAGGTATCCGGCAGTCAAAGATGTACTTCAGAGAAAGCCAAATCACCAGTGTTCCTATTGGTTCCATACATGCATGTTTATTGAATCCTAACCTTGATCTTTGGCTACATCACTGTACTACAGGACCATGGCGATGGGGCCGGGGCAGTGCTCTGCAGAGCTGCTTAGCGCACTGCGCTACAGGACCATGGCGATGGGGCCGGGACAGTGCTCTGCGGAGCTGCTTAGCGCGCACTGCGCTACAGGACCATGGCGATGGGGCCGGGGCAGTGCTCTGCGGAGCTGCTTAGCACACTGTGCTACAGGACCATGCCTTTTTTGCTGCAAAATCATGATAGCTTTAAAAACGGCCTTTCATCCTCAGCCTGCCTGTGACTGTAAAATTAGGTCCGTCTTTTAATCATAATTACCTGTGTGCAGAGAAAGATGGTCAATATGTCCCCCCACGCCCCCACAGAAAGGCAGGGTGGGGGCTTAAACCTTAATGAGCATTCATAAGACTAAGGGTAATTACAGATCTAGCTCCTTAGAGATATTGCCATTGGATTAAACTCTTACTTCATGGGTTAAGAAGCGATTCCTGGTATCAGCGCATGCTTTCCCCCAGGCTGTGCATTGTCTTGGCGGTGATTCACTGGTGCCCCATAAGCTAAAACCAAGGTGGTTAGGCTGCATTCCCCAGCAGCAAGGGTGCCAGTTCAGGTCTTTGTCAGGCTGGGCCACAGACAGCACACCTCGGCTTTATTGTTCCTACTGTGTTTCGGTCTTCCTTAAAAATGGGTCACTTTAGTGCTGCTCTGTGCACTTACTGTGAGACCATACACTGTGAGATTACTCTATGGGTTTACATGGAGTGTTTACTCTGTGGTATTACTTTGTAGGATTACTCTGAGGTCTTACTTTGTGGGTTTATGCTGTGGGAGTATTCTGTGGATTTACTCTGAGAACTTATTCTGTGGGATTACCCTGTAGGATTTCTCTGAGGACTCACTCTGTGCGATTACTCTGAGGGCTTATTCTGTGTGATTACTCTAGGGGCTTACTCTGTGTGATTACTCTGTCTCACTCTGTGTGATTACTCTGAGGACTTACTCTGTGTGATTACTCAGGTCTCACTCTGTGTGATTACTCTGGATTATTCCCACAGTTCCTGGCTCATTCGGGAGAGCCGCTGCCATACACTGTTCCCTTTCACAAGCAGCCTGTTGCTCCTGAATATGTGAGACTGCCCAGGAATGCCAATGAGAGCCACGTCAATGCCAGAAGCTTGGCCGTCACTGTCAGTGTGCAGAAGGCATGAGGATGAAGAGTGACAGAGGTCTCCCTCATTACGGTGTGTATGGCTGGGATAGCAAAGAGCATGCTAGGAGCAGTGCTGTCTATGAGCTTCACTGAAGTTAACTGTGGCTTTACTCACTCAGAGGATAAATGAGTTGGTGAATTACGATTCCAACACAAAGTGAATGGTTTCTGGGTCTGCCTGGCTGCACCAGGCTCAAGACCGCCTTTGTGTCACCTAAAAACTGTTCAGTATTTTTTGGGACATGTTGTGCAGGAGAGTATTGCTTTGAAGTATATGTTTGCATGTGTGTGTATGTGCGTGCACATAAATGTATGAATGTTTCTTACGAGTAAGGAGGGGTTATAGAGTCATCTAAGTGATAATTTAATATTCCTAAGATGAACTTCATTCATTCCAAGGGAAATTCAGCAGCGAATCAGACAAAGAATCATGCAGTGCAAAAATATTTAAAAGTACACAATCCACAATCAAAGGATATTATGAAAATTTTAAAATACAATAAATACACATTAAAAATAAATGAAATGTATATATGCAATCAGACAGCATAGGCTGTATAAACTGTGTTTTCTCAGGCTGTAGGCTTTCAGCACCATGAGGCTGGGTTGTAAAGCTGGGTTTCTGATAAATTCCCTGCGCTCATGACGGTTCTTCTCCTCGCATTATTTAGCCCCTCACAGTTCCTGATGCTCAGCATCGATTTCTGAACGTGGCTGCACCACTTTGCATGCGTCACGCTGCAAAAACGCCGCCTAACCCTCAAGTTGCCAAGATGGGACCTGGAAGCATGTAATGGATGCGGGTCTCTTTGAATTATTGATGCAGAACTGTGGGCAGAGTTTGCATTAGACTTTCTCCTTGTCTGTCATTTTGACAGACAGGGTCATAAAAATTCTGTCATAATATATTATTAACCGTCATTTTAATTTCATTTTTAAATTCATAACATTCATTCATGCATTCATTCATACATTCATAATAATAACAAGACATGTTTCAAAGCACTTAATTTTCGTTCATTTTCATATTTTAATAATTAATATAGAGAACAAGCTTATAGATTAGGCAGGTATGTGATCAGCATTTTCTCAACTGTAGTAGTTTTCTATTCTATTATACTGTTGGCAATGAGGCCTTTGATAGTGCTGGTTAGGGTCATTACCGTTGTCGTGACACCATGGTATGTGGAAGGGCTGCAGTGATTAGTCGACGTAGTCTATGATGTTGATGCGTTGACTTTAATGTTTTAAATTGACGTATTGTTCTTTTAAAATTATTTTAACCAAATTACCTTTTTGATTTCTACAACGCACCAATTCATCGTAACAAATGAAATATCGCTATGCAATTATGGGAGTAAGGTGGTTTGTACAAATGCGATGCCATACTACAGGGGTACGGCCACTGCGCCCTGAAGAGGAAACACGCTGGCATCCAGTATCTAAAGACTCACCATGACATGCAGTTTGTTTGTACAAATGCGATGCCATACTACAGGGGTATGGCCACTGCGCCCTGAAGAGGAAACACGCTGGCATCCAGTATCTAAAGACTCACCATGACATGCAGTTTGTTTTTGTCAAAGAAAAACTTAGGCGGTAAATTTAATTTTTTGGAGAAAATCAATTGACCAATCGGTAAAGTAGTCCATGGATGAATTGATAGTAATAATAGTTGTTAGGGGCAGCCCTAGCATGCAGCAATATAGCCTATCAATGTGATGGTTAGAACCAGCTGGACAATGAGGTCATTCATGTGAGAGCAAAGATAAAATTTGATAATAGCTAATTAATATAGAGACTCGCCACCAACTGGTAGAGCACCTGCAGAGTTCTGATCTGTCAAAATGACAAACGAGCTTCAGATTTTTCTGACATTCTTAAAAATATTCCATGAATAAAGGAAAATATTCAGTTAACGTGACCTCAGGCTGTATGGGCAGCCAGCGTGGGGCTCACATGAAGTGTGGTCATGTGTACAGTGACACTGAGACACTTGGGAACGTCTTGGCTTTGCAGACCCCTAGGACTCGCTTGCGAAGGGGGCCAGATGATACCCGACAAACCCAAGGACATTGTGTCAGAACCTTCTCTGTCTTTTCCAGAAATGTCAGCATCTGGGGAGATATATGATATGGCTGTGGTCTGTCTGTCCATCTGGGGTGATATATGACATGGCTGTGGTCCATCTGTCCATCTGGGGTGATATATGACATGGCTGGGGTCTGTCTGTCCAACTGGGGTGATATATGACATGGCTGGGGTCTGTCTGTCCATCTGGGGTGATATATGACATGGATGGGGTCTGTCTGTCCATCTGGGGTGATATATGACATGGATGGGGTCTGTCTGTCCATCTGGGGTGATGGACCACAATAATATACCATTTCTGATGGGAAAAGAGCCCCTTTCAGCCACTCTGTCCATCAGGCCCCCATGCAACCATCACGCTCAGATGGTAATTTGCAGAGCGGGTCACTGTCCCAGGACCTCAGCCCGATTTAGGCTATTTGTCAGTTCAGTCTGGCCAGACGCTTTAGTCCACCACATTAGTTTTTGGTGTTTTTGACATTTCCTTGTACATAGACGGCTCATTATCCCCAAGCAGGATTTGTGTCTCTTAAGCAAGTAGCCTGTTGCTAAGTGACCAGATCGGCTTGCAAAGCATACAGCCATTTAAAGGTAAATGCAAAAATAAATAAGTACATAAAACATGCCTCATTCCAGCAGAGGCAGCTAACAAAATGAATTGTCATGAAGAGAGTGTGTTTTTTCTCCTTAGGAGGACTGAGAGTTGTCAGTGCTCTCCGTTCTGGAAGTGTGCCTGGCGTGAGCTGGCATCTCACTCTTTGCCGAGAGTAATTCCCGGTCCTCTCTGTATTCTAATGGAGTGGAATGACTGCCGGTGCTCCAGGCCGTCGCTTTGCGTGGGGGCGGGGATCATCCGCGCTGAAGCAGCTGTTAAGTCCACTTTAACAGTCCACTGCCCCTGGCTGTTCTATTGAGGATTTGCCGCTACCTGCTCTTGATGACTTGTCAGACTCTTGAATAGAAATGTGGGGATTTTTCTCTCACTAGTTCAGCATCCCTGAGCCGTTTATTCAGAGCTAAAAGCAGCCAGCTGTTAGAAGGTGAGGGGATGAAACCCTGGACTTCGGGTTGATGTTTGTGATGGATCCTTAGCTCATTGCTTATTAATGTAGCTGATAGAGTGGCGCTGTGTTTCTCATTGTCGCATACATGGTTATACTCATACAAATTTTGCTGGATAAATAGAAGAAAAATAAAATGCTACATAATGAAATACTATTCAGAGACAGTGTGCATGATAGCCAGTGCGCAAAGGGCAGTATGCAAGGTTAAGAATGTGCAAATGCAGTATACAGAGTGCATGGTAGGCAGTAGGAGAATAGCAGTATAAACATTGTGCATGGTAGGCAGTGTGAGTATAGCAGTATATGCAGTGTGCATGGTGGGCAGTGTGTGAATAGCAGTATATACATTGTGCATGGTACACGGTGTGTGAATAGTATTATATACAGCGTGAATGGTAGGCAGTGTGTGAATAGCAGTATATACGTTGTGCATGGTATGTAGTGTGAGAATGACGGTATACACAATGTGCATGGTGGGCAGTGTGTAAATGGAAGTATATACAATGTGCGTGGTAGACAGGGTGCAAATGCTATATATATAGACAATCATGGAGGGCCCACAGCAGACTGTTCTCATTTTGGTCAGGTAGAGCATGCCATGGAATACTCCCTGGTCCCTCCTCTAGGTCCACCCCAAAAATTCTGACGTTATTAGATATTCCCCCTCAAGCTGTGTGTTGCTGCTACCGAGAAATGCAATAAGCGTTTGTGTTTAATCAATTGATCCATGACCCGTGGAGCGTGCCAGCAAGCTGCTGGGGCTGTGAGACTTTTCCCTGTTTTTGTGGAGCTTTAACATGCTCAGCTTGGAGATGGAGCTCTCAGCTCTAGGTTGCTCTGTCTTATGAATATTAATGGTGAATGTGGTCAGATGCTGGTTAAAGATAGCAGGCAGCACTTTGCAGTTCTCTATGGAGGACTAGGCCTGAAATTGTAGTGATTTGCTGAGACCGCCGCGACTGTTATTGTTTCCAGCCTCTGCCTTTTCCTCGTTTTTGCAGAACTCCTCTATATAACTGCTTCCATATTTAAATGAACATCTGCACGTTATCACAGACCTGCTCCTTCTCTGGGGAGGAGCACTTGGTCGGGGTCCCATCTGCCATGAGGGGCCTGCATAACCTCTGCTAGCTTTTTTGGTTGGAGGCAACTCCTCTTCCCTGCTGTTAGAACTTCCCTCTCTAGCATCCCGGGTTTTGAGCAGAGAACAGTGAGCATGAACACTGGAATGTGAGCGAGAGAGAGAGAGAGCACGTTGGTACTATGCACAGAGGCTGCTGCTGAATGCACCCATAGATATGAAGCTGATTTTAGTTGTGTACCTGACAAGTAAGGAACAGACAAGTAAATAACCACGTTCATCTCAGTCACTTTCTAACTGACTAATCGTGAGCTGTTACCGTGACAACCCCTCAGCCCTGTGGGAGAGCCTTAGCTGTGAGCAGTCTGAAGAAGCTGTCTGGACCACGAATCGGTCCATTAGGATCAAGTCACCATAATGACTCATTGGTTAGTTGTCTTCCAAGAGTCTCTGCTTAATGCCTGCTCTTTAACTGCAGCCTTACTGATGACCTCTGTAATGGTGTACATTAAAATCAGTAAAACACTTTCATTAAATAGACTACGCTCATGAATTACCAGGTTTACTTTATTTTTTCCCCCATATAATCTTCAGATCCAGTGTAGCACACATTTCCTGCACAGGATACTATACCTACTAAGGTGATAAATCAGCTGACCAATCAATATTGTGACTGGAGTCTGATACAGTCCCAAGTACATCCTTCACTCTTATTGTTACAGTCCCAAGTACATCCTTCACTCTCACTGTTACAGTCCCAAGTACATCCTTCACTCTCACTGTTACAGTCCCAAGTACATCCTTCACTCTCACTGATACATTCCCAAGTACATCCTTCACTCTCACTGTTACAGTCAAAAGTACATCCCTCACTCTCACTGTTACAGTCCCCCGTATGGTCGTCCACTCTCACCGGAACTGTCCTCTGTATGGCCTTCCTTTTGTCGGTAGTTATCTGTATGGCCTTCTATAGTCACCGGCTCAGTCCCCCTTATGGTCTTTCTGTTCTCACTGGCATGCTGGCTCTGAAGCAGCACATATTTAAATGCTTTGGAGCAGCCCAGTCTTCATTAATAACTGGTTTTTATTCAAAGCTGTATCTGGGAGGGCCCTCAGCCTCCCCCTGTGACCTCAGCTTCTGAGGGTGAGCCACACTCTCTTTGCTCTGACATCTTGCCGAACATATGCTAAGAATGATGTAGACCTCAAACTGAAATAACGCCAAAAGTGATGATGAGAATATCGCCCATCTCTCGATTCATTTGGCACTAGGCCTGTGGCTGCTTTGTGTTCCAGAGCAAATGAGGAGATGATTTCTCTGTGCTGTATTTGCTCTGCAGTACCATGTAAATCTGCTCTCCAAAAATACTTGGCTCCTCACTACCTAACACATCCGAACCAGTGACAGATTCCAAAAATAAGTCAACCTGAAGACCGTAAGTGTATCTCTGCCAGAGACTGTTGATAATGGTGCAGTTAACGCAGTTAATTAATCATCCTCTGCAGGTTTACTATGTAAGTATCGTCACACAAGTTGTTTTGGCCATTAAAGGGTATGTGTGAGAATGCAAACAGCCCAGCTGTCCAGGAGAGTCCCTCCTCTCCCTGGCCCCATGTTGAAGCCAGGATTATGTAGATTTAAAAAGGTAGACTGAGAGAGACGTCCTTGATGGAAAAATTAGAAATGCAATGAACAAGGCTGGAAAGGAGGCTGCTGAACTGTGACCACATTCAATTTGCGTCGGGTAAAATAGCTCGATTAAAAGCCCGATTCAGCCCATTGACTGTGATGCCGCTGCAGCAGTGTTTCCAGCCCTGCCTGCAGCCAGTTGTACTGAAAGCTTCACACTGGTAAGTGAGCACCTCCTGGGAGGAGTAACGTGGCCTCCTTCCCCTTCCTTCAGACAGCTGCAAATTGGACTGGCTATAACCCAGGGGCATCAGAGGCACTTCTATCGTACGAGGGGCTGTTATTGAAGGCAATAACCTGTTTATTGCCCAAATTGCTTAACTAACACCTGGCCGCAGCACCCCCAGGGGTATGTTCTTCCGACTGATGACCCTGATTTCTGTGAGGAAAAGTAGTTTGGCTGAGAGTAGATGCCACGCCAACCCCTCCCCTCTCGGCCTTAAAAGGATGCTCTCTCTGGAAATGCAGCTAAAAGCCGTCATTGGCGTAGCAGTGTCACTATACGTCTGGTTCTTTGAATACCTGTCTGGAGTGAAGTGTCATGCAGCCTAATCGGCACCGAGTCCGTCAGCCTGCTTCACCACAGAGACAGACCCTCTAATTTCGGTCATCTGCTCACGGTTCGAAGGCCTGGCTATGGGGAGGGACAGCTTCCATTCCCCACCACACAGGGGGCCTTCTTTCTCTGGAGGCCTGCCTTGGCTGCTCATACCCACCGCATGTGCTATGTGGGATTCTCTCTTCATTAACAGTGAGCACGTGTCTTCTCCGTTGGGTGAGAACCTCAGCTGGCTCCTGCCCTCTCTGCCTGGCATGGAGCTTGAACCACAATGGGCCTTTCTCCACAGAGAAGGGCTTCGGGTGCTGACTCTACACTGATATCCTTAAAATTGCTTCCAGCACAGGAAGTCACACATTCAATTACAGTGGAGAAGGAAGTGGCGCCCAGCTGTGACTCCCGCAAGTACCAGGGGGCACTGAATGTCCATTGACAGTCTCACCTCCAGAGAATAAAGACTCCTCACAATCAGTCTGCATGGTGCATGGAATAGTTGCGACTACTGCTACTCATCATCCTAGTTAAAGGTCTTTGCCTTGCGAATGGCGATAGTCAGAAAGTAGAAGTTCAGGTCTTAAACCAAAGTTAGATGGACTTTAAGTGAATTCCTCCAACTGTGGGGTCACCTGAGCCAGAACTTTCAAAATTTTAGGGGCTTAGGGAACAGCTGACACAATAGGAATCATACTGTGGCCTGACGTTTTCCAGCAGAGTAGTGAGGTCCGTGCAAAGTGCAGGAGGTGGTGCAGAAGTATGAAAACCCGCACCGACTTTATGAAACATGTCAGTCATTCATAGAAGAGCTGGAGGGGCGCAGATGAATAAGAAGTGCTAGCATCTACCCGGAACCTTCCGCATCGCCCCTCGTTGGGCTGGGTACCTGGGGGCAGTCACAGGGCTTTTTAAATGTTAAAAGATGGCAACCCAGGACACGCCTATAATCACCGGCTGAAAGCTGTATCACCATTTGCAGGTGAATCTTGTGTGCGGTCACGGCGACTGGCGTATTGCGGTCCGGAGCGGGAGCTTTGCCGTCCGCTTCCTGCGCTGCCAGCTCCTCCCGGCCCAGCCCTGCCAATGCCTCACTGCTCAGTCCTCCGGAGAGCGGCGCTAATGAATTTATAATAGCCATAGCATTAGCAGCACATTGTTTGCTCACACTTTGTCAGTAACACAAGGAGGAGATGTTTCTTGCCAGAGTGTCTGATTCATGTGAAATGCTGAATCCACATGAGGACATGCGGCTGAATTATATCTATTTCGATTTTGCTGGGAGATCCCCTCTCACCGCTTCTTACCTATTATGCTAATAATTTTAAGTCATGGACTTCATCAGCTTGAGGTAAATGAGTCTCCCCAACCGAGGTCCTGTGCTGTAAGGATAGAGCACGACATCCTGCACACTGTTTTTGGCACTTTCATTTGTCAGTGAGTCTGTGGGGGGGGGGGGGCTTTCTGTGTACATCCGGTCTTCCTCACTTACCGAGATTGCTGCCACTGAAGACCGGCAGGATGCTGATGTCATTACTAGAGGTGAGTAGCCCCCCGATGCTGCTGCACAACCCAGACTGCGGCCTTTCCCGATTGGCGACGCCGGAAAATGAAAGATTAAAAACAGATGCCCGTGGGATCTCTCTGCACATTCTCATTTCATTGACTGTCCTGTGATATCAGATTATGACTTTCTAATGCTGTTACTGCATCGCTGTAGACAGTATTTTATGTCTTTTAATTTAGCCCAAATTAGTGACCCAGATCTTTCCAAATGACCATTTTACATCAAAGGCATTTCTTATGAAATAGTATGCATGTCATGTTATGATGATGGAAAAATACAAGCCGGCAATCTGTCTAACTTCCCTTATGTATGGTTCTTCCTGTTCTTCCTACATGGTGATTAACAGTGTGACTCTTTAACTGGGGAATGTCTAAAAAAACTGCAGTAATGAAAATGTGGCAGTCAGCAGTAGTGTTCACCACTACCTAAACCAGCCACAAGCGGGTGCTGAAAGGTGTTTCCTGGTGTTGCATTATGGGACTTGTTGAGAGTGGCTTGGCTCTGACAGACTGAAATGTCCAATCAGTGTGGCTCTGCACCCGCCACCCTGCTGCCCGTTGTGGGGTCACTGGTTCGGTGTCTGTTCCTCACCCCGTCGTCACGCCACTTTGCTCGCCTGTCAAACAGCTAATCAGTCTCTGCCCCCTGGACCCGAGCCGGGTGGCGGGTAAATAACCCGCCAGCCTCTATCTGTCTCCGACACCCGCATTGTCATGTGTGTTTAAATGTTCTGTGGAGGCTGAAACGAGGAGAAAGGCGAGACCAACCAGGACGCGTGCACAGGGTCCTGATGGCTCCATGTCAGCCCAGTGTCAAAGTCATGATGGAGACAGTGCCTCCTGGACTAGCAGTCGCTCCATCTGTCCTGGGGGGTCACCTTCTCACCTGGGGCTCTGTCCTGCTCTCACTGCCTACCCAACCAGCTCCCTTTGCTTTTAGAGAGACCCGGCAGGGTTTCGCCCTCCCTTCCTACAGACCGCGCTGTGGACATCCCTGGATGAGGAAGTGGTTGCTGTTTTATTTCAAACTTTCGGGCTCATGAATCATTTCAGACTTTTTTCTCCCTCCATTTCCCTCTAGTCTCCAAGGAAACTGGAGAAAGTCATGAACCCTCAGGCCACATGGAGCTCCCCCTAAAGCAGACTCCTGAATCTTAGTTTGTAATTTCATTTGCCCCCGGCTTGAGATCGAGTAGCTAGACCCCGGTGTGACAGATGCCCACGTAGCCGTGTGAGGTCACGGATGAGTTGCTGCAGCCTCTGTACTGAGAGTAACTGTGATGTGTCTCCTTATTGAGTTCTGACGCCTTAAATACTGTCTGTTACATTATCGATGTGCAGGATCCGTGTCATATTGTGTTTAAGTTGACAGTTATTACAGTCAGTACATTTGCTCCGTCATCCGTTGACTACAATAGTCTATATAATCCATAACCCAGGGATGTTTCCATATCCAACTCTGTATATTGCTATTTTCCAGAAACTAATGGAGTTGTATAAAACAAAGCCCTTGGGGCAAAGCGCTGAATAATATATAATCAGCAAACCCTGTCCAGCGAGTTACAGGACAAGTAAATCCTTCTGGTCCGGAACATTCTCCGCACCCCCACCACCTCGTTTGTGTTTCACTTACTGGGTCGGCTGTGTTTGTGTCAAACAGATTTTATCTGTTGATCACATTTCATCATGAATGTGCCTTTTCTGCTTGAAGCACGGGTATAAAGTCCTCTTCATTTGTTTGTAACTCAGATGTCATTTTTGATAAAATTTTTATAATCATGTAAATTTTCTAATCAAGTCTGCATTTCAACACCTATGTACTATAACTTGTGTTCACCCACTGCTTACCTCCAGAGATGCAGAAGCTTAGATCCACACCTCTATAACCTGACATATCTTGATGACTGTAATGCTCTTTGTAGGCCTCCTTCTCAAAAGACTTCAGTATATCCAAAGTTCTGCCACTGGAGTTCTTATTCACACCAAACATACCTAAACTACCTCCTGCTCTGTGTACCCTTCACTGGCTCCCTGACACTTTCCCCATTGTCTTTGTCGTAATGTCTGTAATATTTGCTTTCATTTACGTAATCTCATTTTGTTTCATTTAAAATACATTTTCTTGGTTTGTTAAATTACATAAAGCGACCTTGAACTCTGGAAAGGTGCTATATAAATGTATTACATTATCACTATTATTATTATTATTTATTATTATTATTATTATTATTATTATTATTATTATTACTTCTTAATAAGAATGAAAAGTTACCATTGCTTGTTCTCTGCTTTGTAAAAACATTTATGAATAGCTTGATATTCAGTGCTTTGCCCCAGATAAGGTGCCTCTAGGTCCCGACAGGACTGCCTTTTTGATCATGCCTTTTGTGATGCCTCGAACCAGTGCCCACAGTTTGATGAGCGCTGATAACAGTCCACACTGTATTCACGTGCATGAAGCTGAAACAGCCGCCTCTCTTTGCTGAGTCGCAGGATGCGCGGTGCTTCTCCACCCCGCTGCCATCGATCTGCCCCCCCCCCCCCCGGGCTCTACCTGACTCACAGCTGTAGGTGCATTGCAGTCATCCTCACTTTGTATCACTCGTTACATACGTGCACTTGGCTCCACGTGTGCGCCTACAGATGTGCCTGCCTCTGTCTGGCCAAGGCGCCCGCATCTGTGTGGCCTGCCCTGCCCTCACGCTCGCAGGCTCCGGGTCGTGCTCCCTCCCGCTCCGCGGCCCGCAGTGCGTAAACACAGTTGGGCTTGTTTCTCCCCCTACGCACAGACATCCACAGCTGAATGTAATCCCCTGGCTGCGTTTCCTGTCTGCCCGGCCACAAAGCCGCCCTTGTGGCTTCTCAAAGAAGCACGAAATTGAATGTCAGAGGGGGTGTGACTTTCACACACAAGCATCTTCACAGTGTTGCTGCTTTTGGCTTTCGGGGGCTCGAATCAAAGTCATTGAGATGTTTGGTTTTGCACGCGCTGCGCCTGTAGTTCACCATTCAGCCTCGATTCCCGATCTCTGCTCCCAGCTGTGGAACCCGAAATCACGTCTTAAATAAGAATGGAAAGGAGGGCTGCTGTATGCAGGAATTCCGCAGGAAAAGTCGTATATGATTTCTCCACTGCTGTTCCTCGCCTGCGCAGAGAACATGCTGCTATCACCTTTCTGGCAGCTTCTTTTAGATCAATGATTCATTTAAAAGCGATAAATGTGTGACGGTCCCGTGTCACGCTTATCTACGGCAGAGAGCCACTCGTCACTCTCCAATCTGTCCGCACACTCGAGGTAAACGTCTGAATCAAGGGTAGATTCCAGAAACACTAACGAGAGGGATTTTGCCACCACCCCACCATCCCTCCACCCACCACCGCTGCTCGCGCTCTCCTTTCATTCGCCGTTTCTTCCTGTGACTTTCTCAGCAGCTCAGCGTCTCTAACAGTTCGGCCTTAAGTCACACTCTGCAGGTTCCTCCCTTTGAAGTTCAAACACAAAACTTTGTTTGTCGGTTAGAGATGGTAAGATTCAGCAAAATCCCTCCGCAAGAAAAACTGCTTATTCTGGAAAATTCTGCCTTTGAAAAAACGAACAGAGGGTGCTTCTCTCCAATTATATTTGCATTATTATAAGATGACAGTGATACAGAGTAAAATCCTTCAGGATGGTCTGATATAAGGAAACCCTTTTCTCTATCACCCAGGCTACTGTATGCGGACGAAGGGTTTTATGAAAGTGCCACGCTGCCAGAATCATTAAGCCACTTCCTGTAAGACGTGCTTCCTGTGCGACTATCACAGAAAGTCAGGTCTGGAAAACCGGCAATCCCAGCAAGGAAGGTTCACGGCACAGTTGCATCCAGACAGCCGTAACTGTCCAACGACACCCGCGATTTAACAACCGGGCCCTTAATACGCTTCTTCCATCTGTGTGTGTTTCCTCAAAGAGCTGATTTACAGCAGAATCATTCAGAGGAGCAGAGAGATGACATTCATAAAATGGGTTATTTTACAGTCGTGTGCTGCCGGTTTATGGGGGGGAAAGAGGACCTGAGCTCAAGCAAAAAAGAAGAATGGGAGAAATGTGCTGAGAAATGTCAGGGGTGGCAATGAAGCGGGGACTGTTTATACGCAGCTGGAAGGACGAGTGAAGAAACCACTTCACCGTCTGCCATTTCACACTCGGGCCGCACACTGTTTGGGGTTAAGCTCGGTTAAGTAGCAGCTGGTCTTTGTCACTGGGATCCAGTCAGGATAGAGTTAAAATGGGCAGTTCTCCCACTCTGAGGTCGCCGCCTGCTCCCAGAGAGCCCCGGATCGCTGGCCTGTCAGAATGCGAAGCGTCCGCCGGGGTGCCGGTCTGTCACCTAGGCGCTGTTTCTCGGGTGACACTGGCATGGGTACTGACATCAGGGAGGCCCACCTTCACTCAGGATACACGCATCATCCCTGGCTGACTCTGGCCGGCGTGGCAGTGCCACGGCAGCGATGCTGCATTACCATCCCTAACATTCACATCATAACACTCGTTTTTAGTGACTTTAAGGAAACAATGACTAAGAAAACATTTCTGCAGCATCAGCTTGCTTGTTTTGACATTCCTGACCCTCAAACTCGGCTCTAATTGGCTTCTTGAAATAATTTTTTAATTAAGGTCAGCAGACATTTTCGCGGTTCAGGTGTTGTCCATGTGCTAATTATTGTTCTGCCACGTGGAGATGTTCGGCCCCCGAGGCCCTGCCCAGCAGGCTGCCGCTGCTCTCCAGTGGGCTCCCAGGGTGGCCCCCACTGCTGGAGTACCGCGGCTTAATTGGCCAGGGGCTTCATACTTCCTGCGCCTGCTGTTCCCGGGCGAGGGTTGATTGGCGCCGTCAGGACCCTTGGCTGACCAGAAATGTGCCAGAAGCTGCTCCAGCTCACATGATGACACCATATCCTTCCCGGTAACGCTGCCCAGAAACAGCTCCCAGCAGAACGTCTTTCCTCTTGTCCTATTTAACCAGCCAGCAAGAGCTTGCAAATTGATGCCCGTTAGCTTTTATAGAGAGGGTCAAATGGCTCTCAGGCCTGGCGTCTCGCGTTCAACGCACTTAGCGGGGAAAGCAAACGCTGCTCCCTGTGCTGCAATCACGGCCGGCAGCCATTAGCGCGGTATCACCTTTTCACAGAGCTCCTCTTTAAAAGGAGAAGCAGCCCCCGTGCATCGCATCGCCAGCCGAAGTGAGACGTTTACGAGATGAACTTCAGCGTGCCGCCGTCACTGCCCTGCCGTCACTTTTTTTCGCAATACTGCAGATATTTATTTTTAACTGCATCTGGAGGTGCTCGAAGGCAGAGGCGCCGATGCACTGCGCTTTACCGACGGCCAAAGAGACGCCAGGGAGTGGAATCGCAGGTGGGCCCAGAGGACTGTGCGTCTGCGACTGACCTGCCGGGTGTCGCGCTCGGAACTGGCACCGGCAGAGTCCCTCGGCACGTCACTCCTCCCTCTCTCCGCTTGTAAATAAACAGCTGCACAGAAAGCAAACTGGGGGCTTTTGTGGACAGATTGGTGATAAATGTCCACGCTGGGTGTGTCTCACCTTGCTTGTAGCAGTGAGCTGGCAGTATATGCAGTGGCACCAATATACGCAGTGGCACCAGCCTGGCACTCTCTAACCTCTCCATCAGCAAGATCCGGCACATTCTTCCCTGTCCCGGACATGTCAGACGAGCATGGCAGCGTGGCAGTCCCGAACTCAGCCCAGTTCCGTGGCTGTCCAGGAGAGCACGACAGCCCCCTGTTGGAAATGCCGACTGATTTGCATAATCCCTCTGTAGTGCATTCAGAGCCGGGGGGGGAGGGGGTGTAATGTCTAAGGCCTTTTCTGTCAGAGCCCATTTTGTCTTTGGAGAGAAAAGCGCTCATTTTGACCAAGTTCACCCAACTCCAAATGTACATCCGTCTAAATCCCACTCGGCCATACATGCCCCACTTGTCCCACGGTGAAGCTCCACACCACGTCAGTCTGGCTGAATGCTAAACACGCTGAAGCACCTGTGCCACGGCCCCCAGCGGCCCCCACACCACCCCACCGTGACATGCAGGGCCTCCTGGATCGGACGCGGCAGCAGGGGGGTTACTGGTGCTGCAGTGTGGAGCCGCCTGCACACTCCCTGGACAGGCCATCTGCCCCCCTCCTTACAGACGCGCTCTGCGTAAATTTACCCTTTTCTTTCAAAAATCCTTTATTGCATTATAACATTTGGCACAGTACAAATTCTTGGTGCTTTCACAAGATAAACCTGTAAGTTTGATTTGGGGCTTTTATTTAGAAATTCTTCTCGGTATAAATCGGGATTTACTGCATCCTAGATATCATTGTCTAAAAATGACAGAATGCCCTTTTTTCAAACAGGTTCACCCAATCATGTTCCCAAATCATAACAGCATCTTATCAACCCCTCTGTTTTAAATAAAGTTACAAGTTAGAAAATAGTTTAAATGTATTTCTTTTATATAATCTTCTCTTATCAGCCCATAGCAGATTGATCTATCTTTCATATATATATAGGCTTTTTATGTATAAGCATGTACAAGAAAACAGTCCGTTTTGCACACTGTACAAAAGACTCCGCTGTGGTTTTTTTTGTGCATTCTATTGCATTTTAACGAGAGACGACGAAGGAATGGGAATGTTAGATTTGAGTCTCCTGTACCTTCTCCTTGTTGTGAGTTTTTATGACGTAGGGCTCGGGGGCCACAATGATGGTGTGGGACCTGTTTCCATGCAGTGAGTTCTCAATGCAGTTCTCTGTCCAGTGTACCCCGTGTGCCGGTCTGTAGGTGTTATACGTGGATTTATAGGTGCTGTTGTAGTCTCGCGTGGAGGGCAGCACAACAGCGCCCTCCCCTGGTATACTGGTGGCCGCCGGGGGCAGGTCCTCGTTCATCTGGATGATCTCCACAGTCCTGGCAGCTGCCACCGTGCTCCGCTGCTGGTGTCGCTTCCGCAGTTTGTAAAACGCCACCAGCATGAAGGCCGCCAGCATGGTGACGGCCACGAAGCAGCCGATGATGATCTTGGTGGTCTTCATGACCTCGTCCAGGCTGGTGGGGGGCCTCATCGTGCCTTTGGTGGTGGGGACGGACACCTGCTTGGGTGTGTTGGTGTTCTCCAGGAGCACAGTGGGGGTGGATATGAACGCTGGCTGAAAGACGGACGGCGAGGCGGTCGCCGTCTTGGGCTTGGGCGGCACCTCCGACGGCGGCTCCCCCATCTCCACAGTGACGGTGGTGAAGTAGCTCAGGTTGGACGTGTTCAGCTCGGCGTTGCTCACGTTGAGATAGGCAGAGGCGTTGGAGTTGCCTGCCACGTTGGTCACCATGCAGGTATAGATGCCCGTGTCCGTGGGCAGCACGTTGGAGAAGTTGAGCGTGCCATCGCCGAGCACAGATATCCGCGGGTGGCTGGACCCGTGTGTCAGCACTGTGCCGTTGGGCAGCAGCCATCGGACAGACGACATCGGTGTAGTCCGGCACCTCAGCTCTGCCACACGCTCCGCCGAGATGTTGAGGTCCCGGGGTGCATCCACGATGTAGGGTGCCGAGCACTGGAAGGTGGTGTGGTCCATCTCCACCAGGTAGCGGCCACGCATGTGGGCCGGCGAGTGGCAGCGACCGCAGCAAGTGGAGTTGGTAGGGATGTACTCACGCAGCCACCAGGAGAGCCACACCACGTCGCAATCGCAGTTCCAGGGGTTGTGGTGGAGATGAAGCTCCACCAGGTATCTCAACGGCATGAAAAGGTCATGGGGCAAGGCGCTGAGGTTGTTGTGGGCCAGGTTCAGCTCCACCAGCGCTGTGAGGTCGTCGAACGCATTGCGCTCTATCAGAGTGATCTGCGAGTTCATAATCCAGAGCTTCTTAAGCGATCTCAGCCCTCGGAAAGATCCCGGTTTTATTTCCGGAAAGTGGTTCTCCGAAATCTCTAGTTCCTCCAGCCCGACCAACGGGGTGAGCGTGGGCATCTCCTTAATGTTACACATTCCAAGGTTAAGGTATTTCAGGTTGTACAATCCCACGAAAGCACCGTCTGAAATGAACTGCAGCTTCCTGAGCTCGCCCAGGTCCAGGCGCATCAGGGAGGGCACGCGGTTGAACGCGTACGAGGAGATGCTCTCGATGGGATTATTCCTGAGCCATAGTTCCCGCAGTTTGGACAGGTATTCAAAGGCCCCGCTCGGGACCGCTGTCAGACGGTTATCGAACAGCTCCAGCGTGTTGAGGTTGGTCAGGCCGCTGAAGGCGCCCACCTCGATCTGCCGGATGGCGTTCCTGCCCAGCTGCAGCCGTTCCAGGTGTTGCAGGTGGCGGAAGGTGTCCGCCTGGATCAGCTCGATGCTGTTCTCCATCAGGTTGAGGTACCGGGTGTGGGAGGGGATCCCCGGGGGGACCCTGGTGAGGCCGCGGCGGGTACAGACCACCTTACTGAACTGGTTAGTGCAGGAGCAGACCGCCGGGCAGCCCTGGGCTCCCGCCGACGCGGTGCACAGACTCAGCGCTCTCACCATGAGGTAGACTAAAAACAGCGGCGCGGCATTCCAGGTACGCTGCACAGTTACCTGCCACAGGAGACTCATGATGTGACACGTTCATAATTCAGCATCGTCTGGGGGATTCTGCGCGGAGAGGAGAACTGGCCCTACCCTGGATTCAACGAGACTCTCCGTCTTTTTTCCATGGAAGAGATAAATGCCACTCGGAGACAGCGTGCAAAGAGAGGCACAAAAAAAGCAGAAGAGAGAAGGGTATGAATGGAAAGAGCAGTGGGAACACTGCACACCTACCTCTGTAGTTCTCACAGGTCCTTTCTCTCCCGCTAGCTATTTCATTTTTTATTTGTATTTTTTTTTTGCAATCACAAAAGAGCCCTCATGTTTAATCACATCTCCTCGGGAACTCTGACGCCTTTTTTTCTTTAGAAGTAACGTAAATAGCGAGCCAGGCAGGCAAAATGGCTCCCCGTAAATCCAGGAAGAGCAGCATGAAGATGCTGGTGGCCAGAGCACTAGGCAGCCGTGAGGATCTGTGGCCAGCCCGAGCCTGGCTCCTGCGGCTTTGCCGCCGGTCGTCCTTGGAAGGCAGTGGCAGGCGGCGCGCGGACAGCGTCTCCGTGCTCCATGGCTGAGCCGCACGCCCCGCCGGGGGGACAGCACTCCACAGTCCCACTGGATCCGGCGCCCCCTCGCTTTGGCGCTCTGCCGCTCCCTGATGTATTCTCAGTCCGCAGATGGGTCCTCGTCTCCGGTGTGCGGAGGCAGCAGCTGCGGCACACCGGCTGCACACTTAGCAGTAATCTGTCAATTTCTCTGGTGGGG
>JAODLC010000065.1:32444985-32456960 GCA_026781145.1 Hippopotamyrus pictus | reverse complement strand
GAGATGTGGGCAGCATGGTGGTGATACGTGTGCTGGTGTACAGAGATGTGGGCAGCATGGTGGTGATACGTGTGCTGGTGTACAGAGATGTGGGCAGCATGGTGGTGATACGTGTGCTGATGTACAGAGATGTGGGCAGCATGGTGGTGATATGTGTGCTGATGTACAGAGAGGGACCACAATGCCCTCATTCTGCAAGTCTTGCTTTTTAACTTTTTTATGGTTGCAAAGTGCTTTTTGGCCACTAGCTTCCTGTAACCTTTGCTGATATTTTCAGTGTAGGTTCTGTCTTGGTGTCAGGTTTGGGGTTCTCTGTGTTGTAAACAAAGGCCACAAAGACCCAAATCAGGCATATTTAGTTTTTTAAAATTTTAAATAACTTTTTTTTTGCCCAGTGAGACAAGGGCAAAATGCCCGCATTTCAGTCCTCCAAGCTCATGGTGGCACTGCTGACACACATCTTTTATAAACAAACAAACAGCCAAAACATTTACATATCGGGGTTTTATTATGCTATTGCTCAATTCCTCAACTCTGCTCTCATTTGTTGGATTTGTTATGACAGAATGGCATGTATGTGACTAACAAGTGTGATGTTTAGCACAGAACCTGAGGGAAATTTGGAAGGCGATGGTGCTGCAGTAGACTGCTTGCCATCTGTGTTTAAAACCAAGTGCCCTTGAAATATGGAGAGCTTGTCAAAGCCACGTTTGAGGTTGGGTAAGAAATAAAGACGTTGCAGTGTGCAAACCCAGGTGCCCCCATCCCACTTACCCTCGACTAGTTTGGAGGGTTAAAAAAAACTATTTCAGGTGGTTGAACGGTTGCCAAAGGAGAATCTGGCAAAGAGCACAGGGTCTCAAGCAGGCAGGAACATAGTCGGCATGGCGCTCGCAGGTGGCGGGCCTCAGGCACTAGGGGGCACCAGCGATGCGCATGCAGTCACAGCTCTGACTCGTAGATTTGCCCCCCGATCATAGAGGTTAGCTGGTTAATGCTCTGTCACACTCAGCCACCTAGCTGATAATTAATAAATCGCTAGGAAGGTGTATGATTAGCCAGGCTGCATGTGCACGGATAAGCATGGAGATGTAAAGTGCAGCATGGAAGTCAGCATGGATCTTCAGTTTCAACAGCAGCCCTGCAGTGGCTGGCTGGAGAGCCCCATCTGCAACCCAGGATGTCATGCTGAACGATTGTTACATTTATATAGTGCTCTTCAAGACACTCGAAGTATTTTACAGAACCAGTGGGGAGCCACTTCAAGCGCCACCACTGTGTAGCCCCCACCTGGATGGCAGGCATGTGATGGCAGCCATTCTGCTCACCACACAGTAGACAAAGTGGTGAAGGGGCAGGAGGGAATTTAACAGTTAGATATAGGGGATGATTAGGAGGCCAGATTTGATCCGGCCACAGTGGGCAATTTAACCAAGACATCGGGGTACTACCCCTACTCTTTCAAAAGGTGCCCAGGGATCTTTTATGACCTCGGAGAGTCAGGACCTCCCTTTATGTCTCATCAAAAGATTGGCACCATTTTTACAGCATGGTGTCTCTGTCACTACACTGGGACCCACATAGGCCACACTTTCCTGTTGGTCACAGTGTCCCCATCACTGCACTGGGGCACTGGGACCCACACAGGCCACACTTCCCTGTTGGTCACAGTGTCCCCATCACTGCACTGGGGCACTGGGACCCACACAGGCCACACTTCCCTGTTGGTCACAGTGTCCCCATCACTGCACTGGGGCACTGGGACCCACACTGACCACAGGATGATCTAACCTGCTGGCCACACCAGCTTTCCTAGTAGGTCTCATAGCTTTAGGTAGATTACCCAGTCTGACAGGGGGGCATATGGTAAGTCGTTCCAATGGGTGTCTATAGGCTGGTGTGATAGTTTCCATCCATCAACAGTAAAGTGATATTTCTTTGATCCCTGTGGTGAAATGTTCTTTTCCTCTACCCCATCTTGCTCTCCGTGAGAAACACAGAAACATTATACAAGTGAGAGCAAGCCTGGGATGTCACAGGGCAGCTTCAGCCAGCACGTAGTGCCCCAGCAGCCTGAGAGGCTCCTTCAGGGGCCCGCGGACATGTGACTCTTTTGCTGAGGCTGGGGCTTCCACCCCAATGCACAACACCCCCACTCCCTCTGTGAAAAAGATCTTTTTATGAAATGTTTTTTCTTTGTTGTTTATTTGAGAAGTTATGAACATATTCCATAAGTTTTGCATTCCCTGAGCAAAATGGGAAATGGAGGCAGCAGAGGTGATCAGTCGACCGGCGTGTGAACCCTCAGAGTGAGATGCTTCACTGCATCCATTTAATGTTTCATCCCGCTGTTTGTGGCCAGTCTGTTGGGCTGTTTGAGAAGTTGCACGGAGAGCAGAAGGGGGAGCAGTCTCGTGGCGATCACAGGAGAAATGCGGCCCGGCTGCTGAAGCCAGGAGGGGCCGGCTTGGAGAGGCAGAGGTGAGAAGCAGGCTGCTGCCTTCTGGGAGGCTCCGCTCCACTCCTGTTCCACGAGCCACTGCGAAAGCCTAAAAAGGGGCGTGACCTCTCCTAATGCTGCTGCTGCTCCTGCAGGGCACTGGATCCGACTGACATGCAACAATTTGCTTGAAAAGAATAATCCAGGAGTTGAAGCAGGTCATTTATCCTGCAGGTGTCGACGTTAAATGCCGCTTTGGTGCGCTCAGTGATCAAAAAGTCAACACAGCAGACACACTTGCATTGGCAACAGGCAATGAAGCGGACTGCCCTGGCGTCATTGCAGATCTCAGCTCTTCTCTTAAAGCCATCTATCACAAACAGATTTGTTACAAACAGCCTCCTGTAAATCCTCTTCATATGCCGGTATTTTACGGGGATTACGGGGTTAAAATAGATCGCGTTCCCGCATGAGGCTGCTCCCCAAGCTGCGACCACCGTCTATGTAACACGTGAAGCCTTTGCCGCATCGCTGTGGGGCGTGGCCTGCCGCTTGGGGGGGCATCACACCGCTGGCTCTGCGCGCCCTAGCCGTCTCTTGGGGGCCGTATCCTCCCATTCTGACAGAAGCGTCCCTGTGGGCCCCTCCATCCCCTCTGGGAGCAGTAGTGAAATGGAACAGCAGAGGATTGCAGATCTTGGCCCGGGACGTGGACCAGCAGGCCGAGCGGCGGGGGAATTAAACCGAATTTGAGCCTGTATGTGTTCCTGTGCGCCGAGCTGCCAGATCACATGACCACCTTCAGTAAGAAGTGGCAGGTGACGTCCCAGACTCCCCAGGTACAGGGTACAAACTCCCCAGGTGCAGGATGCAGACTCGCCCGTGTGCAGGGTGCAGACTCCCCGGGTGCAGGGTGCAGACCCCCCCACGTGCAGGGTGGCCACAGGATCTGCTCAGATACATATTTGTTTGTTACCCACCCTGCAATCCAAAGCAGCTCTGTGACATATTGCGAGAACCATAATATTTAGGACAGTCAGTGAGATGTTTTCTATGAGAGGGGCTTCATATGAGAGGAACAGCAATGTTCTTTGACAGAACCTCGGCCTTGCGAGTCCTGATATGATGCACCAATGTTACGTTGTTATGTTTTTCTAACTGCTCGGTAATGCAATTAATACTTCATAAAAGCCCCCTTCCTGTGCATTAGGACTCACGGCTGTCAATTAACCATGGTGTCCAACCTCTCTGCCGGGGAAAAAGAGCAGCACTATCACCAAGATTTGCTCACTGCAATCCTGTTCATTCCATTTCATTGCCCATTGGCACAAATGGTACTTTTTGCCTAAAGTTATGTTTTAACTGTATCTGTAAATTCTATTTTAACTGTACTTCATGTCCATGTCCCTGTCTTTCATATATGTTTATAGTCTCTCTCATGCTCACACCCTTGCATCATGTAGCTGTTAATGGTGAGACTTTGACTTGATTTTGATAGCAGTTCTGTCTTCTTTCTTCATTTTCACTGCCACAGTGGCTACATTAATGCATGTCTCTGCTTGTAGACACTAATAAGAGTCGGAAATGGGGGAGTTGACGTTTGGCGTATCAATAAGCCCTCCATGACCATCAGACACAAGCCTCTCTGACCTTGGCAGTGCTGCCGCCATCTTTCTTTCTGTCTTCTTAGTAACCTGAAGTCATTCTCTCCAGGGACTAAAGGTTTATACTTCATCTGCCAGGGCTTCTGGTTCACATACCTCGTTTCTATGGAAACCGATTGCTGGTTCCGCAGGGCGTGAGTCTGTTTGGTGATTCATGGTTTTGCCACCTTGAATGTGATCATGACGTATCCATCGGTGAAAGGGTCACTGGATGAACATCTCACTGCATCTACTGACATCATAGCCTTCACTGGGTGTCTGTGGCCAAGGGGCTACTCCTTCACTGGGCATCGACGCAGTGTTCACTGAGCATCTGCAGCTGTGTTCACTGGGTGCCTGCAGCCGTGGTGCGACACCTTCACTGGGTGTATACGGCTGTGCTCACTGGGGGCCTGCAACCATGTTCACTGGGGGCCTGTTGTGTGGGGGGTTATGCCTTCACTGGGCACATGCTGCTGTGCTCACTGGGTGTCTGCGACCATGTTCACTGGGGGCCTGCAGTGGCTGGGATACACCTTCACTTTTTCCTGGTCGCTAATGTTAACCCTCAGTGGGTTGGATGCGGTCCAGTGCTGCCTTGATGCGGTCCAGTGCTGCCTTGATGTGGTCCTCCTCTTCATCTGTTGAACCTTGAGGAACAGAGACCTGACAGTGGCTGTGAAGGGGCGTGGTTTCTCATTGGAGGAGTGCTGCCTCTCTTTGGTCAATCAGAGAAGGCAGGGGCTGTCACCACCCAGACCATTCACGTTATGTCCCCCCCACCCCCACCAGCTACAAACAGCACATTGTTACTTTAGATAGGGTAAATAAATAAGATGTACAACAGAATGTAAATCAGGGTAATTATTTCCTCATGTCGTCAGGAAAAGTCTGCTGCATAGTGCTCTTGTGTGAGAAGGGTGCCCCCTGTTGACATTCCTCCATGTCACCCTCCCGTCTCTTCTGTGCTTTTCTCACTCTCCGCTCTTCATCATGGCATGCTGTCGCCTGGCATCCTGCTTTTTTTTGGGTGATTAGCAGCATCTGTGCATCCCAGAGTGTTAAAAGCCCCCCCCACCAGTCCTGCTGTTTCCTCCCTCCTTCTCCATGATGAACATTATTTCCTGCTCTGTGGATTGTTTCAGGAATGTGGCTGATCGCCGGCACCTTTGCAGTGAGTCTTTGCAGTGAGTTTGCTTGGAGTGACATTGTGACTCACTGGCTGCTCCCCATAAGCCTGCTCTTCTCCCATCACACCCGTATCTCGTGCTCTAGGCGCCCCCGCTTCTGGGCTCCCCCGGCTCTGGGTCACCCTGCCTCTTCCTCAGCTATCCTAGCAACCGGGCAGCCATTTCTCCAGAGAGACAGCCGCCCCTATCTGTGTGTTGCCCCTAGCTCCCACACCTGTGTCAGCATGGAGAACAGAGGCCAGACTTCGCACCGGATGCCGGGGGAACACCGGAATGGGGGCCGTGCATGTGGGGTGTTGCTGTACCTACCTGATTCATGGGCTCCTTTCTGGGGTGGCCTAGATCTGGCTATGCCGATAGCTGGCACGCCGGGGGCACAGACCCTGCCAGGCCTTCAGACTGTTGACACATCCAGACTGACTTGACATTCAGTGTCCGTCCTGACCTGGACTAACCCACTCTCTGTTTTATAGGTAACACTCCATAAACCAGCAACACAGATTTATTTACACTTATTTATGTTGCTATTACCCAAGCAACAGAGAAAGCAGCGTCAGCCAGTCTCTCAAGCAAATGGTTAAGGGCCTTACTTAGGGGCCCAATGGTGACAGCACTCTGGCAAGCCAGGGATTTGAACCAGTGACCTTCGGATTAAAGCCACAGCATCCAAACCCACTGTGCCACACAAACACCCTTTTATGTTTCATATGATATGATGAAGGAGGAGAAAAGCTGGAGCCCATCCTCATTCTTGACGAAGAGATGTTTAAGGGTAATGATTTGTTTTTTTTAAAGAATTTAATCAAAAATCTGCTTAAGTGAAAGCTAAAATGAACATTTTAGCATTTCCGTTGGCCTGCCGTTTCACGTGACTGCCAGTGATATTGCAATCCAGCATTATCTGCAGTTTGCGTTTTCACAGCCACGAGGATCTTTGGGAAATGATGAGCTAGACACCAGTCATGACATAACACTATATAACTACATATAAGCTGACAGCTGACCCTGAGCTAGAGTGAGTACATTCTGACCTTGAGGTAGAATAGGGTGAGTATGTTCTGACCTTGAGGTAGAATAGCCTGAGAACATTCTAACCTTGAGGTAGAATAGCGTGAGTACGTTCTGACCTTGAGGTAGAATAGCGTGAGTACGTTCTGACCTTGAGGTAGAATAGCATGAGTACGTTCTGACCTTGAGGTAGAATAGCGTGAGTACGTTCTAACCTTGAGGTAGAGTAGTGTGAGTACGTTCCGACCTTGAGGTACAATAGCGTGAGTATGTTTTGACCTTGAAGTAGAGTGAGTACGTTCTGACCTTGAGGCACAGTGAGTACCCAGAGAGTACTCAGAAACAGAGATTCATATAGAAGGCAATGTGTTTCCTGGTAACATCTGAGGGTGACCAGGGGTGGGACACCCCATTCAAAAAGTCCCCCCCCAGTGTTTCAAAAGATAAAAGTAGCTACTGAGTAGAGTCGGAAGGTCATAGCTTATGTTCTGGATAGCAGAACACGCTGCTTTAGAATCTCCTAAATATTGTTGGGATGTGTTGATTTAATATTTTGTGTAGGGACTGACTGAAGCCAACAGGGGGCCCCCAAACCCCGGAGCCCCAAGTAACTGCGTGGCTTGACAGCGTGGTGGTGAACAGCTGAGGGTGACAATTCCTACAAAACAAACTTTACGAAAATGTGGGTCATCATCTGCTAATGAAGTAGATGAACTCAACATAGTTTTCCAGCAAAATTCCGCTTCTCGAAAGAGTTTTTCTTTCTGATAACGAGCTGATACAATATTCCTTTTCTAAGGAATCATAATCTCTTTCCATGAAAATGGAATTAATCCAGTATCAGAGCTGAGATTTAATATCCATGGACGGAGCTGAAAGTCACTCAGAACGGCAGGGATTACCGTTATTGCTATTGATTTTAATAAGCCGCCTGTTAAAGTTGATTCGGCTCATGTTCCATTCTGTGGTTTTAAAACACAAACATTGAGGGCATGAAGGCTATTGAAGCCGATCCATTTGCGGCCTCCCCATGTCTGCTGGCTCGTCCTAGGTGACCCCCAGCCACCCCATCACTGTATCGATTTTGCCAGGATTGGTTATTATTTCCTGCTCCCAGTCGTCCAAAGAGCCTGGAAGATTGACAGGTCTCATAAGAAGCCGGGGGTCACCGGGTGAGGGCCTCGTGCCTGGGAGGGTCTGGCCTTTGATCATGACTTCCTGTGTTATGAGTAATATATTACAAATCATAGAGGAAACCTCCCCAAAGCAGTGTGTGTGATGACTTTCCGTTTCACTGTACAGAGACGCTGACTCCTTGCTCCTTGGACGGCTGGTTGGAGCTCACCTGGGAGAATCTGCAGCTGCGAGGACATCGTCCACTGGCCTTCAGCAGGATCACTTCTCCTGTTACTTACCTCCCTCCTGCTTCCTGCTGCTGTCATATGCTTCTGATCATACTTGCACCTTGTTTGAAAGACACATCCGAGGTCAAGGAGAGCTTCGGCAATGTGTGAAGTACCTAGAAAAAGGCAATTCCCTTTAACAAATAAGTTATGTGGTGGTCATGTCATTACTCACGAGAGTGGTGCTGAATGAGACATAATTAGCATATTACCTCTGTTTCGAAGGTCTCTCGGTGAGTCTCTCGCTGTCTCCATGTGTCTCTGCTTGACTTCTGGTGTTTCTGGGTCTCGATGAGTCTTTCTCTGTCTTCATGTTTCTGTCTCTCTGTGTCTCTGTGCATCTCTGTGTCTTGATGAGCATCTCTGTTTTTGTGTGTCTCTGTATGCCTCAATTAATTTCTCTCTGTCTTCATGCATCTCGATGTGTCTTCCTGTGTTTCTGTATGAGTCTCTCTCTGTCTCTGTGTGTCTTGGTAAGTATCTTTCTGTCCCTGTTTATCTTGATGTGTCTCTGTGTCTCGATGAGACTCTCTTTGTGTCTGTCTCTGTGCATCTCAATTAATCTCTGTCTCTGTGCATCTCTGTTAGCTGGCCGGGTGCTAATTGCCCCAGGCTCCTCTGGTGCATGTGCTGATCCTGGGAAAGCCTGTCAGCGGTCGCCATGGGAGTCTGTCTGCATTCCCCTGTGTTGCCTAACCCATGTGTGACTGACTGAAGACACTGGCATGGCCATCGAAAAGGAACCTTGAACACGTGTACAAGACAGAGGTCAGGTGCCCATACCGTGACTGAATTTTACTACTGTAGTAGGTGCTGGAAATTCCCAGTGTCCTGAAGGGAGTGAATGGCTGCGAACAGAACTGCAGACCGATGTGATCGACTCCATGGGAACCCAAGATGACAGCAGATCCACAATGGGCACACAGGAGCCAATCACTAAGTGGCCTTCCCATCTCCCAGCCAATCACTAAACAGCCTCCTCATCTCCCAGCCAATCACGGATGCTGTAACTAGAGGAGATGCATGTGAAACCCACTTGAAAGCTTTTGTTTAGCCTCCCATGACACTGACCTTCTTTGAGCTTTTGTCCAGTTTCAGGTCTTTTCTGTTTCCCATTAATTACAAAATAATTATAATCATGCTACAATCTGAGTTGGCGGACAGACTAGGGTTTCACCAAGGGGATGATTTCACTGGAGTCTTGTCTGTAAGAAGTAAGGTTCAGATAATGACACCAGCCAGTCCCTTGGATTGAGTGTGAGCGATGGGGCAAACAAAGATCACTTCCTGATTGGGCAGCATTATCCTTCTGGTAGTGCAAGGTGTGTGCTGTTCCATTGGCCGGTTAAAGGTCATGTGACCAGAATAAACCAGTCAATCCATTTCTGCCCTGAGGACGGGAATTCCCAGGAGGGTAAAGGAATGGACTGGATCTCAATGTCCAAGCAATGCCATGCCATTGTGGCTCCTAATGGAGTTTTCTAATTTATACCCTAATGAAGTTTACTGTGTTCTCATTGCTTACTGTTAGTATTGGACTTAATTAGGGGCCTCATTAACACTCTATTTGCTGTTGTTTAGCACCATTTATAGCCCTTGATTGGATACTGCTTTTCCTCACGGGGTGTTTAACATAGTTTTGACCCTTGACCGCCTGCATTTAATGGCTCATATTAAACTCCGTGGAAATTCAGCTTCATTGTTAGAAATCAGGTTTCATCATTTCCATCTGTTTGACCTGTTCAGAGAGAGAGAAAGAGAGAGAGAGCGAGAGAGAGCATTTTCCTGACAAGGTAAGATCCACAGCGGAAAAACCTGTTATATATGAATAATTTAATAATAATACGAAAAACATACATGCCTACATTTCAGTACATACATACATCCTCATACGTACATACATCCCAGTACATACCTAAATCCTCGTGCATACCTACATCTCAGTACATACATACATCCTCGTACGTACATACATCCCAGTACATACCTACATCTCAGTACATACATACATCCTCGTACGTACATACATCCCAGTACATACCTAAATCCTCGTGCATACCTATATCTTGGTTGCAGTACCTAGCAGCAGTGGAGTGAGATGGGGTGGAGTGCAGTGAGATGGGGGCCCCGTTTGCCTTCCCCCGCCATGCAGAAAGGGTAGAGACATCGGCAAACGGCCTGAACACATTAACGTGTCAGGTTGTGCGTGTGCAGGCTGCTAGTATCTGCTCTGTGCCGCCCTGCAGAGATGCTTCCTTCACTTTGTAAACTTGCTGAAGTGCCGTATCAGCAGAATGTGCTGAAGTGCGCGGCTGTGTAGGCCGGGCCGGGCCCGGCCGGGACGCGGAGAGATCCGGGGCGGACGGCACAGAGACTGACTCACCGGCAAGACGCCTGGCATGAGTAGGAAGCGTGTCACTCTGCCTGGCCCCCCGAGGACATTACCCCATGGGGCCTCCTCCTCCAGTGTTACCTGAGCACCAGGGTTCACTACCACTCAAATCCTGCATTGCTCCCGAGGTCCCCTGTTGGCCACAAACAGTCACTACACTAAATATGGAATAACCATCTTCCCTGTTTAGGAGATGCTAAAGCAGCATGTCCTGTTTACGGGCACCTTGCGGTCTGCCTGGGCGGCTGCACTGACAACACGACCGTGTGACTGCAGCCAGCTGGAGGCTCAGCTTGTGGTGCCTATTCCCCACAAGCCTGTTTCTCCGGTGATACCGTTTGTCAGCTGGGGGTGGGGGGTGTGGCCAAGCTTATGACTGTACGGGCCTCATACCCACCCCCATAACTCATCTCCATGTTAGGTAAATATTATGAATGCATGCAGGGAAAGTGAAGGTTCACCATGTCTGCTATCCAAGAGTAAACTGCAATCCACGCAGGTGCCCAGTGCTTTTGGAAGCCCAACCGGACCCCGACATGCCGGAGATGAGCATCTGTCACTTTACTGACATTCGTCTGGAAAAAGAACAAGATGAGCTATTTCCCAGGGAGGCTCTTAGCCGAGCTGCTCTGCCCAAGTTCCTGTCTGGCTTCCTCTGCTTAAACGTCTCCGTGCCCTTCGGTGATAACAGCCCCCCCCCCATCCAGGCCAGCAGCAGCAGAGGAGGAGGAATCAATGCAGCACTGCATAAAATCCCTGACAGGCACTCTCTGAAGACGGCCGTGTTCCCACCGCTGCCCTCGCTTTCTGAACACGTGGGAGGGGAGGCTGGTCCTTCTCCATAAGTGGGGCTTTTCTGTATGTCCGTGTCTAGAAGGTCTCCGGTTCGAGTGCTGTGCTAAGCTGAGTCATCATAATTCTGTAAGGCCCTTGAGCAAGGCCCCTAACCCCAGAAACCGTTGTGCCCCCATTTTTTCTCTCATGCATATAGATGGGGGTTGTGGAGCCCCTTTCAGGGCCCATGTCTACCTGAACATGAACAGATGGTGGATAAAGTAGGATGGCCTGGTATCCCAGTATTCAACTTGGTATTTACAATTTGCAGAGAGGTGTATGAGGTATGTTTATTTGCATTAACTCATTCTTTTGGCGATTTTGTCGATTAATTACAATTCAAAGTGGCGACATTTCATTTTCAGAATTGTAGTTGCCCTTTGAGAGACCGTGTGAGGAATCATCTGTCTATCTGGTGTCAGTTAAGAGTTTGGTCTGAGTTCTGGTACTGCAAGGAAGCTGTGCTTGGCTCATCCCCAGTAATTAGATGCTTCTTTATTGATAGTTATAATAGAAACACGTGTCTGTAATGCTGACTAATTTGTTTACTTGACAGCAAAATGAACGACCTCTGTTGCCTTTGAAGCACGCTGACGCTGGTTTTTGGTGCATTGGTACTTTTTTGAGCCGCCAAAGCAATCATTTAGATCCTTGTTTGTAAAGAAAAAATAGCTCATTAAAGATCATAAAAGACAACATTAATCACACTTGAGAGGGCAAGCATTTGGCAGCTGAACTCTCCTTCAAACGCACCATTATGTGTTTCTCTGTGTTAGTGAACACAGTTATTTACTTCATGTTTCATCTTTTGGAGATGGGGGAGGATCATTAGAATATTCCAGAGAATTCCACCCTCAGAGCTGACGTGTGTCCTGCAAATCTCGTGACTCAGGCTGTGCCGGCGCCCCGGGTTCGGCATCCGCTCGCCCGTCCTGCTTCTCCTCGTTAAGCCGTCTTGGCTCCTGTGAAGGCCGACTGCTCCCACTCATGGCTCCTGTGAAGGCCGACTGCTCCCACTCATGGCTCCTGTGAAGGCCGACTGCTCCCACTCATGGCTCCTGTGAA
>JAODLC010000065.1:32430705-32442712 GCA_026781145.1 Hippopotamyrus pictus | reverse complement strand
GGGAGGGAGCAGCAAGCGGCTGACGACGGTAGGTAGGTGAGCAGATAATTAGCTTCCCCCTCAGGCTCCTACTAACCCAAATCAGGGGTGTTCAGTTGGATGCAGCCCTCTGCTGTGGAACAGGCAAGTCTGCGGTTCCCCACGTCAGGGTGGCCCGTTTGTATCAGCAGAGGTGACCCCAAGGGCAAATCTCAGCAGTTTTCAGAGCAGAGCATTTGCAGGTTTCTTGCTTCTTGCTGTAAAGTCCCTCGTACCCCCGCACTTCGGGGAGGGGCGCGTCCCTCGTACCCCCGCACTTCGGGGAGGGACACGTCCCTCGTACCCCCGCACTTCGGGGAGGGGTGCGTCCCTCGTACCCCCGCGCTTCCAGGAGGGGCGCGTCCCTCGTACCCCCGCGCTTCGGGGAGGGGCGCGTCCCTCATACCCCCGCAGTTCGGGGAGGGGCGCGTCCCTCGTACCCGCACTTCCGGGAGGGGCGCGTCCCTTGTACCCCGCGCTTCGGGGAGGGGCGCGTCCCTCGTACCCGCGCTTCGGGGAGGGGCGCGTCCCTCGTACCCGCACTTCCGGGAGGGGCGCGTCCCTCGTACCCGCACTTCGGGGGGGGGCGCATCCCTCGTACCCGCACGCCAGGGCACTCTGAAGGATGTGGGCTGCCGCTGTTCCCCTCACATGAGTCAGGGAAACCTCAAATCACCGGAGTGTCCTACATTCCCACCTCTGGTGCGAGGCTCACTCTGCCTGAAATAAACATGCAGATTCCTGCTCCTTCTCCACTTGAGAGCATCATCATTTAGGCCACACTGGGTTTGTGAAATCATTTATCATTTTATGAGCAATTCAAAACTAGCCCAAAAAAGACTCCTCAAACGAGAGAAATCAGTGTGACTAATTAAGCTTTAATTCAGAATATTCGATTTCATGCCTCTTTTCTGCCTGGTAAATATTCTTGTTGTTCTGCGGGAGGCATGATAACATCAGTGGGTTGAGGATGGAGGCTGAATGCAGCCTCTGGAAGCTTCTGTAAGCGCATTTCAGCATCCGTGTGCCATCACCAAGCCGCTTGCCGAACCCTCCTAAGAGGAGCCGCGTGTTCTGCTTGCAGAGTCCGTCACTCGTATGTGAGGCCAGGGAGCTGGTCGGGGGGGGGGACACATCGTCGGCCTGCTGCTAATGGTCACATTCTGCTTACATGTCCCTCAGGCAGGTGCTGGAGGTGCAGGACATGAACAGCTCTGGAGGCTCCATGTGGCTGAGGTGATGGGGCGGCCCCGAGGGGACCGGGCTCCTCTCCGTCAGCAAAGGGGGAGGCTATGGAAGGATGAGGGGGGGGCAGCGTGTGTCATTTGGAAACTTTCCTTCTCCCGGTCTGGCTTACGTTTGTCCATGGAGAAAGGGAATCCTACGAATGGTTAACACAAGCATCATCCGGCCGTGTATCCGACTAAACTGGTTATCATTTCTCAGCTCGCCTAGGTCTCTGTTTACCTGTTTCCTCAAGATGCTGTTAGCTTGTCTGACAAAAGCTGACTGCTCTCTACAGCAGCCGCTGTCTCTTTGCTGCCTACATCTCTGGAGCTCTAAGCCCTTTGCTGGATGCCGCTGCCAGATTATGGGGATTTTTCCTTAGCAGGACTCATGCTGTTCCTCCAAGAGAGAAAAAAAAATCAGCTTTTAATGATATACAAGATCATGGCAATGTTTGTGTTCGCTTATGATTCTCTGGCTATTTAAATATCATCTTGCAAATGAGCTGCAACCAAGCAAGGCTGCTCCACATTTCCAGGCTTATATTTAAGAACAAAGTCACATTTTACATGAAAATGTGAGATCCCTGTCTTTGAGGGTAAATATGAAACGTACCCCCAGTCAGCTGCCGTGTGACCCCACACCTGCCCCTTTGTTATTGTGTTGTTAGGAGCCCTCTGATTGGCTGCGGGATCTCTCTGCATGTGACCCCACACCTGCCCCTTTGTTATTGTGTTGTTAGGAGCCCTCTGATTGGCTGCGGGATCTCTCTCGGCATGTGACCCCACACCTGCCCCTTTGTTATTGTGTTGTTAGGAGCCCTCTGATTGGCTGCGGGATCTCTCTCGGCATTCCTCATTAAACAGTGTCCCTCTCTCTGCAATCCATCAGCACCTTCAAAAGGTCAGTGCAGACGGATTCCCCGTAGTATCTCAGCACACTTTGTGGAGATCTCAGCAGTAGAAACGGCATTATAAATGGTGCCTTAACACGATCGCAGGCAACATCAGCCCGTGATCTTTGAGCCCTTGCTGGTCATCTCTGTGTGCTTCTGTACCTCTGACATACAGCTGAAGATTCTCTGTGAATTACGCATAAAAAAAGCTGCTGAAATCATTTCAGTAATACCCAATCAGCCAGCACAGATCAGTTGGTTTGATTTGTTCATGATTTGAGGAGAAATTGGTTTTGAACCGATTAAACTATAGCCGACTCGTCAACCACTTATATGTTTCTTGCTGGTAAGTTTTGTCTTTAGACAATGATTCTGGTTAGGAATCATGTATTTCCAGTTGAAATGAAGTGGGTTCACTGTAAATCCTTAGTTTGATTAAAGTGCAGTGTTTAAATTGGCCTTGCCTTTACTATGCGGAGATGTTTAAAAAGTGTACAGAATTTGACCTCTTTGAGTTTCATTAATATTGCTGCATTGCACTGTGCTCCTCACCGTCACCCGTCACATGCAGGATGCACAGAGCCGCGTGCCGCTTCTGCCGGAGCCGCTGAGCAGAAAGGCTCTGTGGATGAAGGCGAGTCACTTAGGGTGGCCTGCCGTGCTGACCTCCGCACGGTCTGCTTAGTGTGGTCTGCCGTGCTGACCTCCGCACGGTCTGCTTAGGGTGGCCTGCCGTGCTGACCTCCGCACGGTCTGCTTAGGGTGGTCTGTCGTGCTGACCTCCGCACGGTCTGCTTAGGGTGGTCTGCCGTGCTGACCTCTGCACAGTCTGCACAGCCTGACAACAGTACTGCTTTCTGAGATTAATCAGTTAATCAGCTGGTGCACTGGTGCCAGACAGATTCTCATATGAAATTCGATACAAAACAAGACGCCATCATGTCACCAGCAGCTCTCATGTGCTCTTCTGAAGCACCACTACATAAATATCTCGGTGCCGGAAATGATTTTGACAGATATCTCTGCACAGTCTGCGATGTCTGTTTGGGGCTGCTTTATTTTAGTGCTGTAGAGTGTGGTGATCTTTTTGTTTCCATGGCGATTAATGACCAGCTTCATGCCCACTGCTTCCTCAGTTACTGACCAAAGTCCAGCTGGTCCCAAAGTCACTGACAGCCTGACAGTATTAGGTGTGAGTAGGGCCGGCTGGGCCGAGTCGTACCATAGTGAAGTTGTGCTGCCCGTGGGGTATATTCTGGACCCTTCGCTTCGCTGCCTGTGTTTGGGGTGCATCTTGTTCTGAAACCCCCTGTACTTTCCCGAGTTTGTCCTTTAAGGGACATCGCCCCAGTTTTATGGTGTGGTTTTACAGCCCTGTGCCTTTGTGTCCTACAGTCACAACCAGCTACAGTAAACTTTTTCTGATAAGATTTTCAAATGTTAAAGCTCAGGTTAGGTCCGCAGTGACTTTTACCAAACACGCGTCTTTTTATCTCTTTGCTTGATTCACCACTGTCCTCTTCCACAGAAATATGAGCATGCACGAACCCAAACAGGAACATTTGCGAGGGAAAATGCCCCTTGCCGTGCTTGTACGACAGTCAGTATTTCATCTTTTTTTTAAAGGAAAACTCTTGTTGATCCATGCCTGTTTTATGGAAATGAATGCATATCTAGCATATTTGTAGATGTCGTTGTGTCAGGCTGCTTCTTTCTTCTGCTATATCACCCTTTAGTTTTCTGCATCTTGTCTTCATCTCAATTTTGGAAATTTCTGTTATCACACATTTGGTACTGGTGTGTTTTTCATTTTGTTTTATAAAGGTTTGCCATGACTTTAAAAATACATCCCATAATATACGTTTTTTTCATTTACTCCAACAGCTCACTGACAAGGGAGATATCTGAGATATAAAAGGACTGTGGATGTGGTTTTATTTCTGCGGTATTAAATCATGCCAGTGTGTTAATCACAATGAGGTGTGAGCTGAGAGGCAGGCAGCATGAACAGCCGTCCGCAGGTCTGCGCGAGCTGAGAGGCAGGCAGCATGAACAGCCGTCCGCAGGTCTGCGCGAGCTGAGAGGCAGGCAGCATGAACAGCCGTCCGCAGGTCTGCGCGAGCTGAGAGGCAGACAGCATGAACAGCCGTCCGCAGGTCTGCGCGAGCTGAGAGGCAGGCAGCATGAACAGCCCTCCTGCAGGAGCCGGCAGTCCGCTGTCTCCCCGACCACCGCAGGTCACCAAGGGCCTCTGGCTGCATCTCCTTCTATACCACGCTCTGCCCTTTTCTGCAGCCATGACACAGATTTCCTGCATCGCCAGACCTGCTGACATGCATATTTCCACAAAATGGGTGTTTGACGGTGTTTGGGGTGTTTTCCTTAGTCACACTGATTGGCACATATCTGTCCCATTCTCTGTCTTCCATCTTCTCAGGTTTCCATGTGATGTGGATCCTCTGTCGGTTTTCATGTTCCTTCACCCTCTGGTTACTTACCTGCTAATGATGCTGAATTTTAATAATTAGCATAAAGTATAAGCGCCCCCCAAGGAGCATGACCTTTAGCTTGGCAGGCAGGGCAGGACAGTGGGGCAGGGGGGGTACACGCTTTAATGACCCAAAGAGCTACGTCTTCCACAGCTAAATCTTCTGCATGGGTTTCCCTTGTGAGAAACCAGGCAAGCTGTGATCCTGTAAAGATCCCAGTGGGAAAAGCACAGTGCCCTGCCTGGAATCGGGTCAGTGGCACCCAGGCCTGGAGGGTCTATCTCTGCTCTGAACCGG
The DNA here is from genome assembly GCA_026781145.1 of Hippopotamyrus pictus. Taxonomy (NCBI): domain Eukaryota; kingdom Metazoa; phylum Chordata; class Actinopteri; order Osteoglossiformes; family Mormyridae; genus Hippopotamyrus; species Hippopotamyrus pictus. The sequence continues at coordinate 32,437,786 of JAODLC010000065.1, read as the reverse complement.
GTCACGCTGCTAATCCCACCTACGGTCGCTGTCATGTGACTGAAACAATCCTGGTGGGGAGTGCAAGATGCTGACCAGTCAGACTTGAGTTCAGCCCCCACAGCATTTGCACATCACTGCTCCTCTGCCCACTCGTCTTAATGCACATTCCTGTACTCCTCTGCATATTTTGCTGTTGCTTTGTCCTTTTGCAGATGAATATGCACATCTGTACTTAAGGAAAGACATTTTTTGTATTTTATTTGGGAATTTTGTTCTAAATAGTATTTAAACTTTCACATCTCGTTCAACACTTGTACACATTGCACATTTAAGGACTGTAATCTGTATTGAGTACAATCTTCCATATTGTGCAAGCACCTGATGTTTTTGTGAGCCTCTGCTCTTACACCACAAACCCAGGGAATCATCAGTGTGAGAGAGCCTCAGTGTGTCCGTGTCCACTGTCCACTGTCCAGCAGAGCCTCAGTGTGTCCGTGTTCACTGTCCACTGTCCAGCAGAGCCTCAGTGTGTCCGTGTCCACTGTCCAGCAGAGCCTCAGTGTGTCCGTGTTCACTGTCCACTGTCCAGCAGAGCCTCAGTGTGTCCGTGTTCACTGTCCACTGTCCAGCAGAGCCTCAGTGTGTCCGTGTCCACTGTCCAGCAGAGCCTCAGTGTGTCCGTGTTCACTGTCCACTGTCCAGCAGAGCCTCAGTGTGTCCGTGTTCACTGTCCACTGTCCAGCAGAGACTCAGATGGCTGAAATACACTCACTTTGGCTGAAATACACTAAAGCCTGATTCTCATGCGCTCCCTCCATTCCTGCTGACACGGTCATTTTGTGTGATTATTAAGTGTCCATTCAAGCTGGATACACTGAATATTTAAAATCAAGGCAGGACTGGAAACCAGCATGACGAGATTCCTTGTGTAATATTTATGAATACAAGCACATAAGTCAATACGTTTTATATTGTAAGCAATACACCACTTCAAACAGATGTGGTTTTTGTGTTGCTGTACATCATCCCTTGATGATGCCATCATGCTGATATTGAAACTGATGGGCTACTGGATAGATTTACACGGTCTCCCGCGTAAAAACCTCACACGCCACCGCCAGGCAGGACAGGGTGCTGCAGCCTTTGGTCGCTCTCAGGACGCCCTTCCAGTTCGGCAAAAGGCAGCATCATGTACCCTGAAATAACGGCTGGAGTCATGCAGCCTGTTCATATAATTGGGCAATTCCTTCATGTCGAAGCTGACTTCATTTAGCTTTGATAAAGGCGGGTCTGATCATCTTATTTCTGCAAGTTAATATTAGCGTCATCAAATTTTTTGAAGGGTGTATTTTTTATTTTTTTTTAAGTGGGGTGTAAAGTGTGACTGGGTGGGTTAGGCCTCTGTGTCTGTGCTGCAGACTAATACTGTCACGGGTTTAAATTCCATGCTAGGGAGAGTAACCACACGTTAAGGCTGGGCCCTGGAGTAAGGTCCGTTACCCCCTAGGAAAAGCTCCAGGGCTGCTGGGTGGATGACTGAGCCTGAGCTTACAGCAGAGGGAAGGGATGCAAATTATATGTGCTTCCTGGGATTTCAACCCACAACCATGCCATTGTTAGCTCAACACCCTACTTGTTGAGCTAAAGGAAAGGAGCATGCTAAAATATGTGAAAGCGAAAACATGCCGGCGTACCTGTACAAATGGCAAACAAATCCTCATTGACCAATGACTAATCAAAGCCACAGCATCTTCGCTGTATTGTGATGTCAACACAGCAGGAGGGAGAGCCAAGAGGTCCCTGTCATTCACAGGGAGGATTGTAACCAAGGCAGGGAGGAAAGTGAGATCCAGGGAAGAGGAATCTTTCATCGCTGCTAAGCTGCCACCTTGCACTCAGGCGCAATACAGCATTAGAAAGAGCAGCGGGTGACCAGTCAGAGAGGCTACTAGTCTCTGTGAATCCCAGATGTGTTTAATGGAGAAAAAGCTGGTTTTTATTCAGACACAAGGGTTAATGACAAACTTTGGTATTTGTGGGTGAAACAAGGTGAATCATAAATAAATGACTGCAGAAACGTTTGCCCGAGCCTTTGAATTATTGAGGACTGCGGCCCGTTCAAGCTGCAAAGCCAGAACATTTAACGAAAATGCGGAGAAACTAACTGTGCGACAGAAACAGATTAACGTGATAACAAGCAGTTTACCAGCTGAAAACCAGTAAAACTGCATTCCTGTGATACTGATGGTGTATAAATCTATGTTGTTCCAGAAGTTGTAGATCTGTGGTGAAACAGCACTTATGCATGTTGAAATGGGGTTTATGATTCTGGCCCGACCTCACACCCCTCTGTGACGGTGATTTAGGATATCGCTGACAGATGCAGTGACTATGCTCATCAGCTCGTGCCGTTTGCTTTATGGTGTCACGTGTGACCTGGAACATTCTGCAGGTAAATGCTCTTCATTACATTCTGCTGGACATGGAGCTGTTCATCTCCCAAACATGTGACACCCAGGCCTGATGTATCACCAAACCCACATAATGAGATAGCTAGTCCAGAAGATAGCTAGTGCAGAAGACTGTGGATGACTGTGCTGACTAGCCTGACTGTACTTACTGTGGCTAACTGTGACTGACTGTGAATGACTGAACAGACTGTGATGGACTGGGACAGACTGTGTTAGCTGCGGCAGACTGCCCTGACTTTGGCTGACTATCCTGACTGTGACGGAATGTGGCTGACTGCCCCAACTGTGACTTATTTTGCTGACTGTGACTGATGTCCCTGCCTGTGCTTATTATCCTGACTATGCTTGACTGTACTATGGCTGACTGTGGCTTCCTGTGGCTGAACATTATTGTCTCTTTGGCCTGTTTCGATGACCTCTCCCTGTCCCCATGGCCCACCCCCAGGATTGACCCCATGACCTTTCCCCATGGCCTGTCCCCCAGACCTGTCCCTTGGCTCATCCCGGTTCCCGATTCCCCTTGATTTTTCCCTCTGGCCTCTCCCCTTTTCTGTCTCCATCACCCATCCCCATGGTCTCTCCCCTAGCCTGTCCCCCAGACCCGTCGCCATGGCCCGTCCCCCTGGCTCGTCCCCATTACCAGTCCCCCCGATCTGTCCCCATAACCAGTCCCCCTGGCTCAGCCCCATGGCCCGTCCCCCTGCCTTATCGCCATGGCAAGTCCCCATCTCCAGTCCCCCTGACCCGTCCCCATAGCCGTACACCTCTCTGCTAATGGAAAGACGAATCTTCGAACAGTGCCACAGCTCTGTGTTTCTGTGTGGATTTGCTGGGGGAGTGGGCCCTGGGCCCAACTCCTCAGCCCCCGGTCCAGGCAGGCCTCCGTCCTGGTGGGTGGTGTCTGCTTTGATGATACTAATCAGATGTGGCATCATGGATTGCATTACAGCTAATTAACACACGCTCCGGTACACACTCTGTAACAAGAACACAAATGATTACTGCCTGCCCTTGGGACCCCCCCACTCCGCGTCTGCATGCCATAGGGGTAAAGGAGGCTCACTCCCATCCCTGGCTCACCTGCACCCCTCTCTAAAGACTGATGTTTCCACATGATTTAATAGCACTAGTGTTTCCTGTCTCCTGCTCCAGCAGATCCTGTTCGTATAACTAATTACAGCTCACCTGGCTCCAGCTGCTCTTCTCCTCCTAAATATGCTGCTGAGATCCTTCAGATTTCCCCCCCAAAAAAAGGTTAAATATTTAATGCCTCCGGGTGTGATGAATTACCTCAAATGCGATCGTCGAGTAGAGCGGCAGGAAAGTTGAGCATGCAGAGGGTGATTGAACGCCTTCCTGTGAGCTGACATAACTTTTAAAATGCTAAACAGCTGCGTTTGTTGAAATGTCCTTGCAGGAGATGACTATTGGAGAGGATGACTCATTTGCTGGAATCGATCTGGTCAGTCTGATGTCATGGCCCTGTGGGGTACCTCCGGTGGGCTTGGACCGCTTCAGGTATTCTCAGTCAAATGAGGGGTCCGTTACTTGAAGGTTTGTCTGAAGTGCCATTTCAGTGAAGCGGTTTTGTTCTGCACGGTGGTCTATGGCAAAATGCCGTAACGACGCCCGCTTTAGACGTGCCAGTCAGTCTGCCCCCTGGTGGCGAGGGCAAGCGTGACCATGATATTTCCGTGTGACATTTGGTATGTCGAGGCTGGTCTCCAGGATCCCTGCTCCATGCCTCCCATTGTTGTCACTTCAAAGCCTTTATTTATCCATACATAATGAGCCGTATGTAATCGCACTCAGCACCCGGATCGCAGTGTAATACCAGCAACGCCATTCTGGTCACGTAGCCTATGGAATTAACACAGACCTGACATTGTCAAAGACAGCACCTGTGAGACATAACGTGACCCGCTCTCGCTGGCCGTTTACACAAAGTTTAGCCTTTCTCTTAGCAATACCTGGATGATGTCCACAGCTAACATGTGACCAAAGCATGTGGTTGGCTTGCTCGCAATGCACAGGCCTGAAAGATGGCACCCAGGTAGTTAACGCAACGTTTTACCGCGGTTCACCAAAGTATGTATGTATCATGTGACCGTGGTAGGAGCCGAGTGCCCGCTGCTTGGACCCCGAGTAAGCCGGGCTTAGCACCTAATCTTTCACAGGGGGCCAGAATCATTTCCTACACCTGACATCCGTGGTCATCTTACCTTCTAACTGGCCAGTATCTTCAGGGAAAGTTGTGGGGAACACTTGATTCCAACAATGAGGTCTCCCATCTGGCCTCACCCTAATCCTCCTGTCTGATCCAAACCCTAACCCTTCTCTCTGGGTTCTATAACACCCCCTAGCTTCTGTCTGTGTAAGCCTGCAGTCCGGACTGACCTGCTCTCTATGGACCAGGCTTAGAGGAGCCGTCTACCTCGCATGCTCAGTGGCGTCCTCCTCCTGCCCATTCCACAGCCCTCCTCACACGTCAGTCTGTTCACTGTCAGCCCATGCTGTCCACAAACAGATGTAGATGTGGATGGTCACATCTTCTCAGTCATCAGTTTTATTCTCAAATTCAGAAAGACCACTGGAGCCCCTTTCTGCCTCTGTGAACCCCCACAGCCTTCCTGGGGGGGACTGGAGGAGCTTAGCTTCATGATCCATGGCTGGGGGTGGCTCTAACAGCAAATGTCTCATCTGCTCTCTTTATTACCTGGTCTGCGTGACATTTTGCCGTGGAGGCTATTCTTAGCGTGGCGGCTGGTGGGGGAGACCTCCTCCAGACAGGCTGACAAAGGAGAAAAGGCAGTCCTTCTCCGAGGGGTTGCGTGTGTTGTTTGTGGGGTCACTTCCCGATGAGGGCCGTCATTAGCTGAGAGCACTTGATGTATACGGGGAGCCAATGCAATAGAGCCAGTGAAATTAAATTCTGCTTTTATTCTCTTTTTCGGAGACAAGCGGTTGTCTTGTGAATGAATGGCATTGTGTGATAATAAGGTTTGTGTGACAAGTGGCTGGTGCACAAAACGATTTGACTATCGAGCTGAAGCAAACTGTGTCCCCCTGTGTCCCTGCTGGGGAGAGGGGGGGTGGCACTGTGTTGCTCTTTGAGCAGCTTAAGTCTCTGCGCCTGGGACCAGAAGGTCATCAGCTCCAATCCCATGCTTATCAGAATAGTCCCATCCCCACTGGGTTCTTCAATAAGGCCCTTAACTCTGCAAAGTGCTCCAGAGACACCAGATATATGGCCCTGTGCTCAGGCCCCAAGCTTCACTCTCACTTTGTGTGTGTCTGCATTAAAAAGCAGAGCATGATGGGATATGGGACACCTGAATAAAGCTCCATCTCATTTGCAAAATTGCAGAGAGATTTTGATGGCTTCAAATCTACCAGCATCATCTAAGGGAGTCCAGTTTGATTACCTTCCCCACTGGTTTCTCCACACCGCAGCGTCCACTTGCTTTGTCACCCTCCCACCCCACACTGGTTTCTCCACACTGTAGTGTCCAGTTGTTTTGTCAGCCCCCTGCTAACCCATCGTAAGGTCGGCAGGTTATGGGCAGTAGTGACATTCTTGCATGGAAGTACTGGGTCCCATTCATGCTCTGGGACGCGCTGCCCAGCTCTCTAATCCTGCCAGCCGCCTGTGCACTCTCGGTGTCCCCTGTCAGGGGTCAGCATCTGATAAACCATGGCCCTCTATCCGAAGGCCGCCTGCTCTCAGGGCTATCCATCATCCCGGAGAACTGCCTGCTCCCAGGCCGAGCTCTGTCATTTCCTCCTGCCTCACAGGCACTTCCGAGATGCCGAAACCCGGAATCAGCTTGTTTTTGTCGATATGGGAATGACTCACGTGGACAAACGCGCATCTCCTTTTAGTTGTGGGCCAGTCACTCCTCAATAACCCACAAACAGAGACTTTGCTCTGCTGTTTGGCTACGCTGCCTCTTCCATAGTAAATTAATTAAATGGGCAACGCGCCCCGGGCGGAAGCACAGGATCACTGTGCTAAGCCAGTTCCTGCAGCGGACCCACCATTGCATTGTTTTTCCACTCATTTCCCTTTTAATCCTTTTTACCGTGATGAATCCGAGCCATCCACAAGAGAGGCACTTTCCGAAGGCCTGAAAAGGCGGTACTTGAAGTGAACGTCTCTCGAGCAGAGTCAAAGATCTGAAATGTGCAACTGCTACATTGATTTCACCATGGTAACCGCATGGCCACTAAATGAATGTGCGGTTAATTAGGAAGAAGTTGATTCATTTTGTTTTAATTGCATATTCATGAAAGGGGAGGCTGGCCTCCAGGTCTTTGGTTGAATCATTATAAGCATCATTATGAAAGCAGTGTTCATCAAAAGAAATTACTGTTAGCATGTGACTCATTGAAAGTTGGAAACTTTTCTGGAAAAAGGCTGGGTGATATTTCTCCATCAGGTATGTGGAGCAGTGTCAGTCCAAGGAAGAAATATTTACTGGGAGGTTCCTGAGAAGGGTTAGGGTAACAGAGCTGTTAGTTAGCATATGACCTTAAAGTGCCCCTGCCCCCGGGAGTGTGAGTGTGTGTACGGCGTTCATTTCTGTGTGTCTCCATGTTGGGCGAATGGGTGAATATTTGTTTATGTG
>JAODLC010000065.1:32383762-32402458 GCA_026781145.1 Hippopotamyrus pictus | reverse complement strand
TGGCCTTACAGAGGGATCCTGTATGGATTGCATGGTGTATGGAGAGTGGGCCGTACCAAACATGGCCTTACAGAGGGATCCTGTATGGATTGCATGGTGTATGGAGAGTGGGCCGTACCAAACATGGCCTTACAGAGGGCTCCTGCACAGGTCATGCTGTGTCTTATGGCAATTGCTGGCTCTTTTTGCCTGGTTAATTTTAGCCTCTCCTGGGCATGTTTATGCCAACCCCCAGCCCCCCTCCCCAGCAGGGTAGAGAGTTCTGTAAGCCAAACGTACACAAACACAGCAGCGGGTTTGCTAATGCTCTTTGTTCCTACGCCAGTAGGCATGTTACACTTTCAGGTTTCTTTCTGAGATACAAACCGGGTCTCTGATGCACATTCATGATTTCATCTTACTGTAGCACATCATCCCTGGAACGATGCCTGCGAGAAAAGGATGCATGGCTGAGTTTCTCGTCAGGATCTTACCTTTCTCCAAATATCAGAGATAATGTCACCAGTGTATCACACAGAATTAGTCACTTTATTTTTTGGTGTATTTCATATCATTTTCTGTCAGAAACACCACGTCATGTCTCATACGGTCTCTGCACCATGCTAAACGCCCTAAAGCGTCAGGTCCTGCGGATTCTGTGAGAACCACATAAAAGGTCAGCAAGCCCAGCCTTGTAGCGCTGGTCAAAGATGGTCCTAGCCTGTGTCGCCACATGGCTGGATTGGCATTGCTGTCCACATAGCACCTGGTGGTCATCTTGGCAACTAACATGTCAAACTGCACTCTGGGATTCATGGTCATCAGCCATGTGGCAGATGGCGGTCATCCTGGAAATTAACATCTGGCTGTGTGGGTTAGGAGTCTATCCTAGTGGGCACTGGTTCATATACCACCACTGGCATGGAACTGAAGGACCCTAAAAACCAAGAGCAGCTCCAGGGGTGTTGAATGAATGACTGTCCCTGCATTCAGACCCCAAGCTTCACCCCCACCTCTATAATATGCATGTGTCTCATAAGAACAGGAGGGGATATTCCCACCTGCACCAATGCTCCTGAAAAACACTGCATTTATTTAGCAGTCAATTTAATCCAATGGGACATACTTTGTTTTCTTTTTTTTGTTCTTCCGAGAGAGCAGGGTCAGACAGTCCTTGGAACATGTGGGGGTTAAGGGCCTTGCTCAGGGGCCCAACAGTAGCATCACTCTGCTGACCTTGCAGTTTGAGCCACCAACCTTCCATTCACAGGCACAGCCTCTTAACCCACACACCACAATCACAGGCAAATAAAATTATCATCATCGCCATCATCACCAGCATCATCATCATCATCATCATCGTCGCTATCATCACCATCATCACCAGCATCATCATCATCGCCATCATCACCAGCATCATCATCATCGCCATCATCACCAGCATCATCATCATCGTCGCCATAATCACCAGCATCATCATCATCGTCGCCATCATCGCCAGCATCATCATCATCATCATCATCGCCATCATCACCAGCATCATCATCATCATCATTGCCATCATCACCAGCATCATCATCATCATCATCGCCATCATCACCAGCATCATCATCGTCGCCATCATCACCAGCATCATCGCCAGCATCGTCGCCATCATCATCGCCATCATCACCAGCATCATCATCATCATCATCATCACCAGCATCATCATCATCATCATCGCCATCATCACCAGCATCATCATCATCGCCATCATCACCAGCATCATCATCGTCGCCATCATCACCAGCATCATCATCGCCATCATCACCAGCATCATCATCGCCATCATCACCAGCGTCATCATCGCCATCATCATCATCATCGCCATCATCACCAGCATCGCCATCATCATCATCGCCATCATCACTATCATCATCTTCATCATCGCCATCATCATCATCACCAGCATCATCATCATCACTATCATCATCATCATCATCACTATCATCATCATCATCATCGTCATTACCAGCATCACCATCATCCCCGGAGGCAGCTTATCCTGAGAGCCAGTGAATATGAACTGAACAGAATCATGTACAGGTCTGGGGTTCAAGTAAAGGGTGAAAGACAGAGCCCGTTAATTGCTGAAATACAGCAAGTGACAGTGAAGCCCCCGCCAGTGTTTTAATACTGTGACTGTGAGCCAAAGCTTGTCACCTCTAGGAGTCCAGCGTCCTCTGACTGCCGACAGCTAATCGGGTCGTCTTTGCCTGTTGACACTGCAGAACTCCATTTCTGTCTTTTTTTCCCTAATTTGCTGGTTTAAAAAATAACTGACATATCTGACGTGAGAAATGCAGGTAAGTCTATGACATGGCAGCACGTAGCACATCAGCCTAACCCGCACTCACTGCTGATGTTTGCCAAATGTGTCAAAGTAAAAGCGGAATCGTGCATTCTGGAAAACGGCCATTAATACTGAAACCTCAAATATTAACTTAACTGGAAAGGTCGTGAACAACAAATTTCAGTGTGATTTTGTCATGTTTCCTTTTCCATGTGTTATGTAGCAGTTAGTCACTCTGCAAGATGAAGGGAATGAGATTTGACACGTACCCTGTATGGACACCCTTACTAATAATGAACGGAGTGGACAATGCAGTGGTGGTGCAGTGGGTAGCACTGTTGCCTCATACCTCTAGACAATGCAGTGGTGGTGCAGTGGGTAGCACTGTTGCCTCATACCTCTGGACAATGCAGGGGTGGTGCAGTGGGTAGCACTGTCGCCTCATACCTCTGGACAATGCAGGGGTGGTGCAGTGGGTAGCACTGTCGCCTCATACCTCTGGACAATGCAGTGGTGGTGCAGTGGGTAGCACTGTCGCCTCATACCTCTGGGTTCAAGTTACCGGCAAGGTTCCACGCGTGGAGATCGCATGTTCGTTGTGGGGTTTCCTCTGGGTCCTGGGTCTGGGTTTGCATTTCAAAAACATGCTGAGGTTAACTGGAGTTACCAAATTTCCCATAGGTCTGCATGTATGTGTATATGGTGTGCGAGCGTGTCCTGTGATGAGTTTGGCCCCCAATTCTGGGTTCTTCCCTGCCTTGTGCCCGTGGCCGTTTGCTTAGGCTTCGGACCCCCTGCGACCCCGAATAGGACATGTGGTTACAGAAGATGGATGGGTAGATAATGCAGCCAAACCCATTAGTGACGCAGAGGTGTATAATTAAGCCCCCACACCCATGCAATCTGCAGCAACAAACATTAACAGCAGAATGGGTGGGGGTGTTACAGGAGAGGTTACCGACTTTCAACCTGGTACCCTCACAGGATACCATCTTTCCAGTTTGCCAAACTTCTGTCCTGCTAGAGCTGCCCTGGTCAGCCGCAAGTGAAGGGAAACATGTGAGACAGGCAAACCCACAGGAGGGACGGGATAACCCAGATCCCACCCACAGGGTTCCAGCCTCTAACGGAAAGCTGCCTTTTAGGAGTTCTCCAAGTTCTTCTCGCCTTTAGAAGATGAGCACTAGTGCTTGTGATCACGTCTATAAATGGCGTAAAAAAGCTGCACTGAATCTCCACAGCCAGCTCCTTCATTTGTGCCAAAAGACTTTTTTAAGTGGCTCTTGTGGAAAGCCAACAGGGAGCAGAGTGTGTACATGTTTATTAGTGTACAGGTGATTTAGCCGACTCAGCAGATGAGATGAATGAGCACTTGGGAAACAAAACCCTCACGTGTCAACCTGCTGGTATCTACCATTCTGATGTCACCCTATTGTTAGAGTTCTGCCTAACCAATCACTGCCCTGCACTGACCAGTAGGGCACATTAACACCACGAGGTTCATGGCATATGGTTCACAGTATAAGTGGAACACAGACACAAATACATCCATGTCCATTGGACATATAAATGTCCAAATTTAGTGAATGACCAGATACAAGCGCGAGCGCCACAGGGGCAGGGTCCACACAGACAAAGCCAGACCTTAGTAAGACCTTCACTACTTACTTTATCCTTTACATGCTGTGGGACAAAACAGAGTTTTTTTTGCGCTGCTGGGCAAAGAAATTTCCCCGCAGGGGATCAATAACGTTCATAAAATTTTATCTGAACAATAAATGACCATTATAATAGATTTTTCATTCCCATGAGGAAATTTTTCTCACGCCTCCCCCAACTAGCTCTGCGGAGGGGAGAGCAGGTTGGCCACGAAAGGTTAGGGTTAGGGTTAGGGTCAGCAAAATGGGGTTAAGGACCTTGCTCAAAGGGCCACAGCCATGCGGAGGCTGGGCTCGAACCAGCGGCCGTTTCATCACAGGCACTGAGGTTTAGGCCACTGAGCCACACACAGCCCCCAAGTACAAAGCACAAAAGACACAGCTCTCTGATGGCAGGAAGTTCAAAATCTCATTGAACATCAGGTTCTCTTTGTACAGCGTGTGACGGGCTTCTGCCTTTCGGTGACTCTGGAGTAGCTGACGTTGCCCCTAATCTGGCCGGAGCACCACAAGAGGCCTGCAGTGAGCACCACAGGAGGCCTGCAGTGAGCACCACAGGAGGCCTGCAGTGAGCACATCCATGTGGAGTCACAGAAACTGCGCTTTCTGAACAGACACTCCGGTTCCTGAACGACACATGATCCATTTTTTATGAGTCAGAACATAATCCGTTGTGATGAGTTTGGAGGGAAAAATGAAACCACTTAATTTACGGTTGAGCGTATGTTTCAAACTGGATTTTGGTTTTGGAATGTAATGGAATTGCATTGTACTGCAGCTGAAGTTCAATTCAGGATGCGTTGGTAGAGCACAGAGAGGAACACGGACACACACAGTGGAATCACGCCTGTGCTCATCAGGCTGATGAAAGCAAAGCAGAAGCCTCACCCAGGTCGTTTGCCCTCTGATGACGAGCAGTTTAGACGTGTGATGTGGCCTAGAGGGGCAGGAACCAGTGTCCTTAACAGAGAGCGACTGTGTTTGCCTGCAAGTGTGTGCATGTGCATGTTTGAAATTATTACATTATTACATGGAGACCAGATTTCCTCACAATGTGATGAAAACCCTATTATTTTGATGCAGCGGGACAAATTTTTGGTCCCCACAAAGATGAATTTTATGAAAATCTGTGAACACAATAAAAAAATATAAAAGATGCCAGAAGGTTTGCATTTTGTTTGGTTATTTGTGTTTAAGGTCATTGGTGGAGGTATGTAAAGTGCAGACAAACACTGTTAACCAAAACAGAGTGCAAAAACACAAAGTACACAGTGTACAATCCTGAAAAGAACAGGTATAAATGAACAATAAGTTAATGAAAGGCAATAAGAAAAATAAAATCTGGATTTTCTGGAATGAGGACTGGTCAGTTTCGCAGTTACCAGTGCAGCCTAGTGGGATACACGTGTCTACTATGATCCCTAGTCACTGGTTGTGGTCAGACTCACTGGGTATTGAATCACATGCTATTATCTACATCTGCCTCAGGGCTAGCTGATCACTGGCCATGTCACCTGTGGAAAATAGCTGATGGGAACAGGGATGGTGAATGACCTACCCCACCACAAGCCAGCGCCGCTTTCACAGAGAGCCTAGCAAATGGTGAATGACCTGCCCCACCACAAGCCAGCGCCGCTTTCACAGAGAGCCTGGCAAATGGTGAATGATCTGCCCCACCACAAGCCAGCGCCGCTTTCACAGAGAGCCTGGCAAATGGTGAATGACCTGCCCCACCACAAGCCAGCGCCGCTTTCACAGAGAGCCTGGCAAATGGTGAATGACCTGCCCCACCATGAGCCAGCGCCGCTTTCACAGAGAGCCTGGCAAATGCAGGTGAATTATTTGCTACTGGGGCCAAACTTACAGGGCATTTGAGGCCATTTTAACAAGGGCTTGATCTCTACCGGAATTTAAAAAGGAAGAAGATTAAGCACCCAGATTAAGATAAGCTTTGCCCTTGGGGTTCCCGTCCGAGGTCTGAAGAGGGATTTTACTTTACCTGGGTGAACATCTGAACAGTTAAACTGTTAAAACTATAACAACCACCATCAATAACACCTTGCAGAATTCAAAGAGCACATTCCATTAGCTCTGCGTTTGAAGAATACAATGCCCACTGTTCAATGTTCCGATAAATGATGGAATTTAATTCAATTTCATGTCACATTTTGAAAGGGTGGCATTAATCAATCAAAGCGCAGACACCCACCTTGTTTACTGTGTTTGGCTTTGTTTTGGGAAAAGCCCATCATCCCACACAGCCTCGAATGCTCCTGTATGCTGACGTCTCACTGCCGGCACACTGAGTGAATAATGCCCTCGCTCGGCACAGCTGTACATTCAGAGCGCCACTATTACTCTGTCTGTCGCGTATCCTGTCTGAGCCTTTGGGGGGGAGCTGACCCCCCCCCCCTCCTGGGGTGTCATGCCTTATCGAAAATGGAGCAGGTTCCTCCTCTCAACCTGAGGAAAGATAACCCCTTCCCTCCCAAACAGCAGGAACAATGATCATGCTGCAGCCACTTAATTATACACGGGAATTTAAGCGAAATCCTGAAATGCTAGGTTAGGGTTAGGTTAGAGTTAGGTCAGGGTTAGGTTAACGTGGACACGCTCAGCACATCAGCAGACCGGACGGACGGCCCTGTGCAGACGACAGACTTCCAGATGCATTTTGGTTAATGCACAGCGCAGGACTTATCTAAAGGAAACAGCAAAAGAATCCCTCAATGCTTTGAAAACGTACTTAATTTATGACAGGAAATTGCAGTATTCCAACTGACAGCGGAGGCTTAACTGCGATCCGCAGATCATTTACTCTGGATAATCACGGAGAATTTGTGACACCAAGGGTAGAGCCCAATTAACAGGTAATTATCACCCATTGAGTCCATATTTACCATGTTGTGGATTACAAGCCTTTGTGCCACATATGGCAGGTGACACATTGATATGAATATTGGGAATACGTCACAGAGAGTTTGTGTATATGTGTGAGTCCACCACTCACACACTGAGTTAATTAAGAGACATTTAATTAGGCCTCAGCACAGGCTTGATAGCAGGTCGTGGCAGGAGAGGATTCTCCTCCACCAAAACAGACGGGCTGTCAGGAAACTTCAGGAAGCCCCGTCCACGGAGCCAACAGGGGGCAGTGTTTGCTGTGATAATCACTGGCAGAGGTACTGCTAAACAACATTAATTTTTATGAAACTTAAGCAGTGGGCATAGGGACCTCCCAGCTCCTCTGACTGACAGCCACCATCTGGCCTCGTAGCATGCATGAAAATAAAAGCATTCCTGCCCAAATTGTGCACTGTCTCCAGTAATGTGACAGGCAAAATCAAAATGCATATAGAGAGGTGGCTTTGCATTTTGTTGCCTGGTAACGGCAGGTTTGTTCACACACACATCCGTTTGGCATGTGATCACGTCACGGGAATCTGTATTCTCCGCAGAATCACGACGAAGGTTCCAGATGAGGCATCCAGATATTTTGGCCTCATTGTTCACTGTTTGCAGATAATGGATGCATAATTGTAGCTCAGAAATACATTTACATATTGCATTGTTTATGCCAAGCCTTCTTTTATCTTTGAAAATTTCAGCGCTTATTTACATCTTTTCCCTCGCGCTCTAGTGTCCCAAATTAAGAAACGAGAGCTTTTCTCACATCTCATTACTATTTAAAAACGGACGAATCCAATTAACACATGTTGGTGCTTTTTAATATACTTACCATCTGCCTAAAAAGGCCATAATGTCATGTGATCAGAATGGTGTGTGGTTCAGGTCACAGGTTTGAGTCCTAGGGCAAATGGAACAATGCTGCCATTGGACCGTTGAGCGAGGCCCCTACCCCCAGCTACACGCTGGCTAACCCCGCGCTGTGACCCCAGACTTACTCTCTCTTGCACGTCTGTCTCATGGGCCCTCAAAAATAAAATCTCCAGGAGCTCTAAGGTACTGCAAACTTTTCAAATCCATCACCCTGTTTATTTGAAAGTTTCTTCTCACTTCATAGGTGGTGTTCAGGTACAGCTCAAACATCAGCCCACATTTGAATGCTGAAGTTTTGCTCTCTTTCCCAGGGCTTATATTTATGACCTGAGATGACTGACCCGGCCGGAGGACGCTAATCATCCATTATCTCCTTTACAGTAGACATACCAAGTGGGATATCTTACGGATGGATGAATCCCGTGTGAGTGTGAGACAGTCTGGCTGTATTTTTCTGTAGTGCTGCCTTCCGGGGTTCATCCAGGTAAGGGCTACAGCATTCTGGGAATGTGTGTTTTAAGCAAGAATCCCTTCTATGTAACTGGAGAGGTCACTCTTGAGATGCAGCTTCCATTTCCACACAGGAGTGATCAGACCTGAAGGCTCCTCTGTCATGCACTGGAGGTATTTTCTGGAGGAGATTGTTCTTGCCAGAGAAGCTTCTCTAGGCCCTTTTTCTGTAGATTCTGTATGTGACAAAGTCATGTAGTGCTGATTTGGGTCATTATACAAAAATGTTTCTGTGTCTAAGGCCCTCAATATTTCCAGGGGATAACGGGGGATAAACGTGAAGAGAATTGTTTGAGAAGCCCAGATACAGTGGTCATTTCAGTAAGTAGATAGATCGTGAGCTAGTTCTCCTAGTGGACTTCAAAAGCTTTGTGCAGGCAGTTTTGAAGGTTCATGCATGATGGATGAAGTGAAGACCCTGCTATTGTGCTGGGCTATGCAGTTTACGGCAAGGGACAGTCCCACATGACAGCCGTGCAGAGTAACGGCCGGGGAATATCTGTGGGGGATATCCATTACAGTCACTGCGTTAACTGTGGGGGATATCCATTACAGTCACTGCGCTATCTGTGAAGGATTTACATTACGGTCACCTGTGGGGGATATCCAAACACAAAAGTTGTGTATTGAATCACAGGAGTGGCTATAGAAATGGTGATGTAAATGAACTTAAGGGAGGTTATGATACATTTCTGAAAAGGCGCAGACGAGGCTGAGGACACACAGTTTCAGTGTCTGGAATTGACTCAGCTACCTTTCATCTGTCTTTTACATATATACCAGATGCTCCAAAATTAGGTAGAGAGCAGGGTCACCCAGTTCTGTGGACCATTGGGGGTTAAGGGTCTTCCTCGTGCCCAACAGTGATGTCACTCTGCTGATCCTGAGGTTTGAGAGTCTTATCCCACTGAGCCATATACCAAAATTTCAGTGTGTTAAGGACATCTTCTATGTCACCTTGAGACTCCTTCATGACCTTCTTTACTCAACACCATCTTCTAAGATGATAGCAGAGAAGTTAGCTGCCAGTTCAGTGTGCAACGCCTGGTATTACGCCACCCTTGAGAACAGCACTCAGCCTTTGATACAGATAACATTCACACCAGCTGGCCTCCTATGGCAACAAATTCAGCCATTTCAGATAAAGACAGTGGGACGTCTAGGCACTCGTGCCCATATCCAGTGGAGATAACAGGCCCTAATAGAGACTCCCACTGTTTTAAGATTCAAGAGAGTTTATGGTCATATGCACGACAGTCACACTCCACGATCTGGTCCCTAATGAGCACAAAACACATATAAATTCAGCTGCTTACAGTAAGAAAATGAATATGAGAAGAATTATTACATTAAATATATAAACACCATGTATACAAGTAACCGGGTTGTTGTGGAAAGTCTGCAGACGTCCATTAAGGCAACTTAACCCAGTGAAGAGGGAGACAATGGGCTAAACAGCAAGGAGAAGCAATGCTGCTTTTGTCCATGTCCTGTTATGTATCCAATTGATGACTGGGATTTTCTCCAGCACTGCCAGCCTCATGCCCTTACTTATACTGCCAATGTGTGTCTAATGAATCCATTTGTACACAGTCCATATTGTCATATCAGATATATACTGTCTGTTTAGGTCCTTCCTGCTCTTCTCAGAAATCCAACATGGATTTTCCCGAGTCCTTCAAATAATGTTTTCAAAGGAATGTCATCGTCGACATTGTTCCATGGTCCTCGGGCTGAAGCCAAGAGTCGTCTCCATGGTGATGCTACACATGCAGCCAGTCCGGAACTCTTTTGTTGTGGTGGCGTACGGACCCTTTGAAACAGTGTGAAAAGAAGCCTGGTTATCTCCTGGCAGCTAAAGTAATACAAAGATACTGAATTGTTTAAAATCATTGTATTGAAATCTTCTATATCGTACTGCTTGAAGGTCAAATCATAACTGTACTGTACAATATACTTTATCAAAATGTTCCCAATCAGCTGTCACTATTTCCTTTGTCAACAATTTAGTCTGCTGGTTTTGGGGCCTGACTGTGCTCCAGGGGCACTAAAAAGCAGCCAAAACACATAAGTGTATTTTATGGAGAACAAGATGGGATGTTAGAAAAGCAAATGATGCCCGTGTCAGGGCAGCACAGGGCTGCAGTGGTCAGCACAGGGCAGCACAGGGCTGCAGTGGTCAGCACAGGGCAGCACAGGGCTGCAGTGGTCAGCATGGTCACTTCATGCCTCTGGGACCTGGGTTCATGGCTCCATGTATGTGGAGTTTGTATCTTCGCCCTGTGTCATTGTGAGGTTTCCTCCAGGTACTCTAGTTTTTCCCCACAGTCCAAAAACACGCTGAAGTTAATTGCAGTTACCAAACTGCGTGTAGATGTGTGTGTGCTCTGTGTGTGGGTGGTGGTCTGGGTTGTTCCTCGCCTTGTGCCCATGGACTCCAGACCCTGAATAGGACAAGTGGTTTATGAAAATGGATAAAAATGATACCCATATCCTTGTACAAAAGTTAATGTAACCAAAGTTTTGCTTCTTAAGGAGAATACCAGTTACCAAAAACAGGATAAATTGGATTTTGCAGTTTCCAAAATAAATATATGCTTAAAATGATCCTATAGTGACAGTGTTCCACAGGACAGAAGAAGGACCATATCGGGGTATCGAACAGAAGACAGACTGTCTCGGGGTGAAGGACAGAAGAAGGACCATATCGGGGTATCGAACAGAATACAGACTGTCTCGGGGTGAAGGACAGAAAAAGGACCATATTGGGGTATTGAAAAGAAGAGAGACTGTCTCGGGGTGAAGGACAGAAGAAGGACCATATAGGGGTATCGAACAGAAGACAGACTGTCTCGGGGTGAAGGACAGAAGAAGGACCATATCGGGGTATCGAACAGAATACAGACTGTCTCGGGGTGAAGGACAGAAAAAGGACCATATTGGGGTATCGAACAGAAGACAGACTGTCTCGGGGTGAAGGACAGAAGAAGGACCATATCGGGGTATCGAACAGAATACAGACTGTCTCGGGGTGAAGGACAGAAAAAGGACCATATTGGGGTATTGAAAAGAAGAGAGACTGTCTCAGGTTGCTGGACAGAAAATAAATAGTTTCAGGGTCCTGGATAGAAGACAGACCGCTTCCTTGTACAGGATAGAACATGGACCATCTCATGGTACTGAACAGAAGATGGACCATCTCGTGACGCAGGGCAGAAGTATGAATGAGGAGTGAACTCAAAGACTGCTTTACCAGGAGAACCTGCACTTCTCTTCCACTTTGCACAGGCTTGCTGTAAGGTTATAAAAAATGGTGTCCAATCCATCTAGTTTCCCCTTAAATCAAATCAATGTGGAAACATCAGACAGGTGCAAATGGTTCTGATTCTTCTTTGAAAGCCACCTGGATTTAGAGAATGAGGAGGAGGACAACAAAAAATTCAGAGTGTAAGTATGCAGGTAGAGGTCAGGGAAACTAGAGACCAAGGCTGAGTTTCACTTGACTGTAATAGCAGTTGTTCTTCCTCAGGGGCAGCACTGAAAACCCACTGGGAAAAAAATAATAAAAAAAAAATAATAATAATATAAATCCTATTTTTCAAATCTCACAGGCATTGCTAAAAAAGAACACGCTGATGAGGGCCCAACTTTGACTCTTCAAAATTCCAGCCAGGCTGCTTGATGACGGCGGCACCACAGAGAGACACAGCTCGTTTAAAGGCGACACGAGGCCAGGTCAGATAAGGCAGAGCTTCTCCTTCGTATGTGGAGGTTCTCAGAGAAGAAGGACTTGCTTCTCAAGATGGGACAGCTGAGATAAGGAAAGCTGTTCAGATCTGGCTGATGAGTTGTACTGGATTATACCCTGCAGCATGTGACAACTGAAGGCTGCACAGCACCAATTCGTATCATGCGGGGTCTGCCAGGTGAAAGTGAAGCCAGCAGCATCAGCTAAAGGATGCATCAGCACTCTTGGAATCCAACAGGACTAGATGGTCCAAGGAAGAGGTATCACAAGGCCACCACAGCTAAGATTTAGCACTGTCACAGGCACTGTCCTGTTTCTCATGGCCGGGTGTGACATGAAAATACAGGCTTAAAAGATCAGCGGTTTTAATAATGAAATCCTGATTGGGAGAGGTCAGGCTGTGTTTACGGCTAAGGCTGCCCAGCAGTGACACAACAGCACATACAGAGAGCACCCTGAGAGTTCACTATCCCACAGCGATCCACAGTGCATACTGCTGCGCAGAATAAACTCAGAGTATCTTTTCACAATCATTATGTGTGGCCCTGTGATGGGGGGGGACTTTAAAATAAGCGGTAATTAACTGGTGGCACCAATCAATGCAGGAACCCCCATGAGTTATTTGCACAAAATTCCCTAAGCTCACTTATGAGAAGAAAAAAAATGACATTTACCTCTGACACTTCCTGTAGTTTGCTTATTCGGGAAATGCTGAATTATACAGGAAGTATATTTTGAAAATAATTAAATGGAAAGTTGTTAGTGTATTGCCTTGAGGTTTCACTGTGCAAGACTGAAAATGGTATGCTATTTATGGGAGCAGTCACAACGGAAGACAATCCGTTTACAAAGAATGCATAGTAATACCAGCTGCTGTGGGTGAAGGACATCCTACACCCTGCTTAGTCACTGAAGTTAGGACTGACACTGCAGAGTAATACCGGCTGTTGCGAGTGAAGGACATCCTGCATCCTGCTGAGTCACAGCAGTTAGGACTCTGCAGAGTAATACCAGCTGCTGCGAGTGAAGGACATCCTGCATCCTGCTGAGTCACAGCAGTTAGGACTCTGCAGAGTAATACCAGCTGCTGCGAGTGAAGGACATCCTGCATCCTGCTGAGTCACTGCAGTTAGGACTCACTCTGCAGAGTAATACCAGCTGCTGTGGGTGAAGGACATCCTACATACTGCTTAGTCACTGCAGTTAGGACTCACCCTGCAGAGTAATACCAGCTGCTGTGGGTGAAGGACATCCTACATACTGCTTAGTCACTGCAGTTAGGACTCACCCTGCAGAGTAATACCAGCTGCTGTGGGTGAAGGACATCCTACATACTGCTGAGTCACTGCAGTTAGGACTGACACTGCAGAGTAATACCAGCGGCTGTGGGTGAGGGACATCCTGCTTAGTTACTTTTTTACAGAGAAGTCATATTGAATAAGATAAAGTAAGAATATTTCTGATAATAAAAATATTTCTTTGTGCAAATAAGCAGACATATTCCTACTATACTGTATAGCTTTTTGTGTGACTGTTATGTTTTTATTGGTCTGCATGATGTTTGCATTATCTTATTTGATATCACTTTTCCTTTAAAAAGATGTCATATTTTAAAATAGTTTCTTACAACCCAGAAATACAGAAAGGCGACTTATAGGTTATATTTGATCAAAAAAATATTAATTTCTTTAATACAGTTCAGGGGAAAATATTTGCTCTAAAAATTCCCAGATCTATTTCACCCTGTGTGGCATTCTGGTGGTACTGGGTTAAGAATCATTACTCAATGAATGCAAAGACCCTGCAAAGATAAAAATGCAAATTTGTGCATGGCTGTGGGGTGATGCTGTTTTTCATTTTAAATATGGACTCTTTTTTTTTTTTTTTTTTAACTCCAGTGAGCCTGACAGCTGCCTTCAACAATGTGCATGGTGTATATTTCATACACACCATTAAAATGTTACACTAATTGTTTCAGTGAGGCTGCCTCAGCTCTCCCCACAGACAGGAGTGTGTAACAGACACAGCAGTTAAGATCATTTCAGTAATTGCTGTGAATGATGTATTGATCTAAATTCCCCTTTGCAGGTATCATTCATCTATGAAGCAGACCTTGTTCTTTAGTGAGTTTAAGAGTTTAGCATTCCATTTCATACTGCCATTTTCACAATAGATATTTGCACTGTTTTTACCATAGGGATACATTTTTTGCACATTTATTTATCTATAATTTAGGAGCTCTTTTTACCCTGTTACCTCTGGATTGTTACCTCAAGTGTGCAGACCACCCCCAACATCAAAAATGGACTCATCTACTGGTGTCCTGCCAATCATCCCAACTGTTGGATGCCAGATAGGCACACACCCACCAACCCCCACCCCCAAGTATAAGGAATGCGTCATTTGCTCTTGTAAGTCATGTTTACTTAAGGTGAGCCCTGGGTGGCTCCAGTAAAAGCCCATTCCGGATGTAGCTGCAGGCAGGGGCAATATCAAACCACGCATTTGTGTGGGCCTCCAAGGTTGCTGGGCCCCCGCTGGTCACAATCAGGGACACGGGGACAGGGGGTCCCAAAGTGAACATTTTGAGTGGGGACTGAGAAACAGCAAGTCTGCCCCTGGCTGCAGGCCATCAAATGATGAACCATCAAGGCACACAATTAAAACATGAAGTCTCTGATCTATCAAAGTGATGAACATTCAAGTCACATGTTCTTGAAGGCCAAAGGTCTGCCTCTATTGACAAGCCATCAGGAAAAGCAGAGGCCCGGTTAGATGTCTGTATCTGTAGCTGGAGGATTAAGGCCGGGGATGGAGAACTGAACCTACGGTTCCCAAAGGGCCAGATGTGCTTGTCAAAAGCTGCTCTACGACACTTCATTAAATTGGTAGATGGACAAGGTTTACATACATGTTAATTATGTTTCCATAAGATCAAATGTAAGAATTTGAAACTGGTGTTGATTTGCATATGTGGCTTATCTGCTTTTCCCAACCAAATCCCAATTGTCCAAATACAAACATCACTCTGGGTTCTCCGTATAGCATGGAATACATCAAAGGCTTGACAGGCATTCTTTTACTGATGCTTCTTAACTCATTCAGTCTCACAAAGCAGAAGAATCCATGATGACAATGCAGAGTGATTGTCATCATGTAACTGCAGCGACACTCCGCCGTGTCTAAAGGGAGTGTCACCACGACGCGTTCGATGCTAATCACACATGTGGCATATTCCCCTCGCTGCCAGGGCGCTCATTAAGCATGTGTGATGTTTTATGCATAATATCAGCTGAAAGGAAAGCCAGATCTTCACTCGATCACAAAGGGGATTGGCACCAGAGGGCTTTTCAGCGAGAAGTGACCTCTCTGGCTGCTCTGGACAGCAAGACTCAGCAGGTTAGGGGTCCATTCCATATCCTCAAAGGATGAAGCTGCCCAAAAACAAGAGCCCGCAAGCCTGTGTCCATCAGCCTGCCAGTCAGCTATGTGCAATGATAAGGACATATGGCCTCTGATCTGCTGAAACTCGAAGCTCACAGTCCGAAACCTGAAAATGTCCTTATCATTGCACATTATGCGATGCTCACAGTCTGAAGCCTGAAAATGACTGCGTTACTGCAGGCTGTGCGACACTCACAGTCTGAAGCCTGAAAATGTCCTTATCATTGCACATTATGCGATGCTCACAGTCTGAAGCCTGAAAATGACTGCGTTACTGCAGGCTGTGCGACACTCACAGTCTGAAGCCTGAAAATGTCCTTATCATTGCACATTATGCGGTGCTCACAGTCTGAAGCCTGAAAATGACTGCGTTACTGCAGGCTGTGTGAGACTCACAGTCTGAAGCCTGAAAATGTCCTTATTACACATTATGCGATGCTCACAGTCTGAAGCCTGAAAATGACTTCGTCACCGCAGGCCGTGGGATGCTCACAGTCTGAAGCCTGAAAACAACCTCAATGAGATGAACTTTTGAATATGGGCAAAATTCTCAGACCACAACTTCTGCCGAAAACTGTAACATAAACAAGAAAATTGCCCTATTCCATAACCCAATTTCAAGAAACGTAAAAGGACTTATATCATCAGTGCAAAAGCACACACTCAACAGCCATCGTGACATCAGCAGCAGAAGGCTGCCTCCTCAGTACTGCAGAGAACAGGACAATTTTACAGATAAACAGTCTGACCAAAAACCCCAAGATGCTTCATGACAGCATATATTTACATTCATCTCCAGAACATTGAGTGGGTGGCAGACTCCTGGGCAAAGGATTCTTCTTTCAGCAGAAGGCTGTTTCTGCCATTTTCAGATATGAAGAACATTTTCTTGTGCAGTGGCACCGATGCCAGTGGATGAACCTCATGCACGGTGGTAGGGAGGCCGGGCACACACAGGGCAGAGCTGAGCGACACTGAACCCGGCATCAGATACTCACTACAAAGCCACCACAAACAAACAAAGAAAAAACAAATCTGACCCATGAAGGACTCACAAATATCAGCTAGCATTGTTGGACATCACTGCTAATTAGCCAACCATCTTCAACCCAAAGTTTTATGAAGGTGAAACAGGCCGAATGGATCTGGTAAGCAGGCTGGCCAGGAGTCAGGAGAGAGCAGTGGGTGAGGAGAGGCAGAAGACTGAAGAGGGTCAGGAGATGCAGGAGACAGCAGTGGGACAGGAGAGGCAGGAGACAGCAGTGGGACAGGAGAGGCAGGAGACAGCAGTGGGACAGGAGAGGCAGGAGACAGCAGAGGGTCAGGAGAGGCAGGAGATAGCAGTGGGACAGGAGAGGCAGGAGACAGCAGTGGGACAGGAGAGGCAGGAGAGGCAGGAGACAGCAGTGGGACAGGAGAGGCAGGAGACAGCAGTGGGACAGGAGAGGCAGGAGACAGCAGTGGGACAGAAGAGGCAGGAGACAGCAGAGGGTCAGGAGAGGCAGGAGACAGCAGAGGTTCAGGAGAGGCAGGAGAAAGCAGTGGGACAGGAGAGGCAGGAGACAGCAGAGGGACAGGAGAGGCAGGAGACAGCAGTAGGATCCAGGGTCAGCCATCCCCAAAGTGCTTCCAGCATAAGGTTTTGCTTGAGACTCAGCCACCCCTCCATTGACTGTGTGACCATGGCACATTTCTGCTTAGTACTTAAACACATTGCCCAGCACGTGCAAGCCGGATATTATTTAAGTAGGCAGAGCAGGTGGCAAGGCGGTCCAGCTGCATGAAACTCACTGCATGTAACGCGCTCTCTGCCGGTGAAGAACACAGAAATCCCAGGCGCATGGGTGATTGTTTAAAGCACCATACTTCTGCTCTGAGGAAGCACCCTGAACGCCTGAGGCCGTTTGGTGACTCACCAGCTCGGGCACACTGAGACTGCGGCGGCCTGATGAGCAATAAGAGAGCTATGTACTGACACCAAAGGAAATGGAATTCTAGGCAATAATCCTTTTCTTTTCCTATGGTTCATCTGGTTCATTTGGTTGCCGGCAATAACATTTTGCTTGGGGGCAGAGAGACTCCCTCCCATCGCCCCCTAAATCCACACAACGTGACAGGAAGCTCCAGTAGTCACCCCAACAACACTGACCGTCACACTCTTCATGTGCAGACCATCTGTAGGACAGGGTGGGTGTTCCATATCTGTTCATCATCAGAGCATCAAGGGATTCTTCATTCCTCATATATTCAGGATTGTTTCTTCTCTCTTTGGAGGGGGTGGGGGACTGGACTTCAGCCCACATATGGAATAGGCATCGGCTTCCTAAGAGCAATGTCAATGTCCTACAGAGTATCTGTGACTTCTGAGTATCCTACATGTTATCTGTGAGCACAGTGAATATCTTGTGCAGCGCATACGAGTACTGTGCATTTACTACCCAGCATCAATGAGTATTTTGAATATGCTACACAACGTCTTTGAATACTGTATTGCACACAGTATCTATTAATACTGTGAGAATCCTACACAGCATCTGAGTATTGTGAATGTCCTAGTTTTTGTGAGTACTGCATCTATGAGTACTGTGAAAATTCTACATAGCATTTGTGAGTACTCCAAGTATCCTACACAGTATCAGTGAGTACTGTGAAAATTCTACATAGCGTTTGTAAGTACTCCAAGTATCCTACACAGTATCAGTGAGTACTGTGAAAATTCTACATAGCATTTGTGAGTACTCCAAGTATCCTACACAGCATCCATACGCCGTTGATCTTAATAATCAGGTGTAGACACAGACTAACATACACCTCACATTCAATTACATCTATCAGATCAAATTTTTCTAGAGTGATGCAGTACGAGACAGTAACAACAACATAGATGCTGTTTTAATGGCCATTGTACACCCTGGTGACCTATAAGAATCATGCATTCACCATCCGATATCCCCTGCCTGACCTATAAGAATCATGCATTCACCATCCGATATCCCCTGCCTGACCTATAAGAATCATGCATTCACCATCAGATATCAACCAGATGACCTATAAGAATCATGCATTCACCATCCGATATCCCCTGCCTGACCTATAAGAATCATGCATTCACCATCCAATATCCCCTGCCTGACCTATAAGAATCATGCATTCACCATCAGATATCAACCAGGTGACCTATAAGAATCATGCATTCACCATCAGATATCACCCAGGTGACCTATAAGAATCATGCATTCACCATC
>JAODLC010000065.1:32360082-32383662 GCA_026781145.1 Hippopotamyrus pictus | reverse complement strand
CCAGGTGACCTATAAGAATCATGCATTCACCATCAGATATCACCCAGGTGACCTATAAGAATCATGCATTCACCATCCGATATCACTCACCAGGCCTGTAAGAATCATGCATTTACCATCCGATATCACCCAGGTAACCTGTATGAATCATGCATTCACCATCCGATATCCCCTGCCTGGCTTCCCTATGGTCTGCCTGGATGTGTGAGCTCCTTCTTGACCACCAGCATTTCTCTGAGCCCAGAGATTCACGCAGTGAAAGCTGCACCACGCCTTGCAGTGATTAAAGCAGCAGAGACCCTGATCAACAAGCACACCAACACAGCAGCAGGCATCCAGCTCCAACAGGCAGAGCCTTTCATATATCACATGCAAGCTTCTGACATTACAGGAGAATCTGAACAGAGTCTGAACAGTGCAGAATATGCTGACCATTTACCGGACTTTTGATCTTATACACAGTCACCTCTGCAATGTTAGAAATTACTTAAAATAACCAAATGAAGTCTAGTTTTCCAAAGTCATGAAGGAGAATAGGGCACCAGGCCGGGTCCAATGAAGATCCACTCTGCATTTCAGCATTTCAGAACCACGCCCCGTGGTTCCCGACTCCAACGGACAGTCAAACGGCAAGTAAACGGCAGAGCTCACAAGTACAGCTACTGTGCTTGGGGGGGAATATGGGACACACAGAAGTGTGACTGTTCCCCGCCTGTGGGTGCGCTGTCTACATGGGACACACAGAAGTGTGACTGTTCCCCGCCTGTGGGTGCGCTGTCTACATGGGACTACGAGGAGCCCTAGAGAGACCTCGCCAAGACACCCTCGCAGTGACCTTCTCCCTGCCACTATCATGCGGCCAGCTGCACACTGGGACACATCCTGAGCTAAACTCTGCAATTCATTGCTTTCGATTGAATTCCTCCAAAGCGATGCTAATTAGGAGCTAAGGGCACAGCAATGCCTCGCACCTCAGAGTGGGTGTCACCAGCATACGTAACAGATCCACCCTCTGCAAATCCAAAGCCTCCGTTTGCTTTGTACTGCTGCTGTCCTGCTGACTCACTCTCCCCAAGGGCTCGCCGTTGGCTTCAGGAACGGTTTGGAGGGCCCGGCCCGCAGCCGTGAAGCCCATGGCAGTGTTACAGCACAATCAAAACAACAGCATGTACTTCAGCTGCAGTATTTTATAAAATATCACAGTTAAAGCTGAATGTGCGTCACAAACTCCTAACAGCTGCAGAATATTTTTCAAGGTGAGTCATGTGACAGGCTATTTATGGATTAGCAGCCTTAGCACTCCAAGAAAAGGAAATTCCAATGGATTTGAGAAAGAATGGACAGTAAATGTCATCATGTGACAAAAGCACAGCACCGAAGAGAGCAGTGGATGCTGGGAAGGCATTTGCCCTGGTGGTCTTCTGGGTGTGGTAAGGCTCGAACCCGGTCCCGTCACGAGCAGCTATTCTGGTCACACGGATGTCACACACACATGTGCCTGACGTACAATAGCCTCTATTACCACTGTACCCGATTCTCAGAATTTGAATAAATAGAAACTGCTGGGAAATCAGCATACACAGCAAGTGTGTTCCTTCATACCGCAGTAATCACATTGAAAGGAAGCAGTGTGAGTGACACAGCAAATGGGTGGGACTTGGATACCTAGCAAAAGAGAATATTTCCTCCTCATTCTAGGGTTAGGCTGACACCGTCCCAGCTGTAATGCAGAATAAGGTGGCCTGATTTCCTCATACATTAAAGACTAAAGGTTCAATGTTCCAGACTGAGAACAACAACTCAAAATGCCACTGAAATCCAGGTTTAAATCATTTCAGCATCTTGGAATCAGCCCTCAGGTGCTGTCTGTGGGGGGGGGGGGCAATAAGCCGCGGATCAGAGGGCCTTTGGGCTGCGTGTTATGGCCCTCACACATGACCAAAGACACATGCTTCATAATGCATTATGGTGCTTCTTACCCTTTCTGTGGCTGGCAGTCGTAGGCAGTTTACTTTGCTTATTGCCATAAGCATGAACATGCCAGTGTCTGTGTCTGGTGGTGCATGCGATTCATCCCACATTGGTGTGCTCTCTAGGCGTGAATAAAATGCTAAGGCGCTGGACACACCTGCAGGGGAACACAGTAGTAAATAGCAGCAGGTGGGGCGAAGGAACAAGGGCCTCCTCGCAGAGAACGAGGGACACAATGGAGAGGTGGTGAGAATATGACAGGAGAGCATGTTTGCTAAGACCGGACCGGGCCGCCAGGTGGGCCGAGGGAACAAGGGCCTCCTCGCAGAGAACGAGAGACACTTATAACCTTTGTAAAGAGAGCAAGTGCTTATACCTGAAGGACAGTATTCGCGTTAGATAGCCACGGACAGGACCGGACAGCTCGCACAGTTAATTGTTCCTTTGCCAACATTCCTCCTGATCTGGGTCTCTCCGGAATTTCTTAATAGCTAATGTAAATTTATGAGAAAATGTGCAATCAGGTGCCAAAACCCAAGGTGCAAATCAATATTATGATTATAAATCCCAGCAAAGCCAGAGTAACCCCAAATCTGCCCCGTGGATCCCTGAATCGGATCCCCCGAGTCGGACTGTCACAGCAGCCAGATTATGCACGCAGAGGCCCCTGTCTCATGCTGTCCAGAGAGGTCAGGCCACCTCCTGTACAGCTACATGATTTGAAATGCAAATAATTCAAGCAACGGTAGCAGTACGGGATATAGGGCTTGCACAGCGGATGAGAACCCTTCACCAAAAGTGCCTAGGAAGATTTCAGCTGTTATACCTTTGAGAGTGTGAAAAGTCCCCCCCCCCTTTGGTTTTCTAAGAACAGAGGTCACCTGACACCTGAATGACCAGAGTAAAGCTATCTTCATTTAGGAATATTATACGCAGATCATAATGCTCAGAGGAGTTCAAAGAGGAAGAGGGTTATAAAAATCTGAGATTGCAATTAAAAAACTAAAAATGGTTTTGGTTGGTCACTTACAGTTAAGGTTGGGGCTGGATAAGGCTGGGTTAAGGTTGTCATGGTTGGGAAATTAATGGATAATTCACATAAAAATATGAATACATGGACTGTGCATGTGTGTTTGTGTCTGTCTGTGAGACCCTGTACTGGAAGATGGATGGATGGATGTTCAGAGAAATATCATCATACTGGTATGATCCATCTTACAGGAGGAAAAGTACAGAAGCACAGAGTGAGCATAGGAACACCAACAGTGAGATAAGAGCAGCTTCAAAACATCACTGGATCAGAGGCATTAGTGCAGTGCGATAAGAGCAGCTTTAATGTGTCACTGGATCAGAGGCATTAGTGCAGTGAGATGATAGCAGCTTCAATGCGTCACTGGATCAGAGACAATAGCACATTGCATCATCAGAAGACAGTGACTGGTAAATATTGGCCACATGAAAGTGAAAGCAAATGGCATGATCTGTAAGTGATACAAAACACCTCTATGGGCACTAATGGGTCCAACGGGGTCAGTGCTTCAGTTGTTAAGTAACCCATTCATAAGGCAGAGACGACTGCTGAAGTCAAACCTAAGTTAACAATCCCCTCGTCTGTCATTTTAACATAAACAGTGTCTGACTCAAATCAAAGCAGGAAACCTGTCAGATCACCTGACCCGACTTGAAACACTTCAGTCATCAGACATATCAATTTTATATGAATTCTGGAGTGTAGAAACAATATTAGAATAGAATAGAATAGAATAGAATAGAATAGAATAGAATAGAAATAGCTCTTTTATTGTTGTGTACTTTTAACACAACTCTCAGGAACAGACCTGAGGGTGGGGTCGTGTGGATCAGTGGGTGATCAGTGGGTGATCAGTGGGTGATCAGTGGGTGATCAGTGGATCAGGAGGCTGTGCCTGTGATCAGAAGGCTGATCTGTTTAAATCCCAGTGTCGGCGGAGTGCTTCCACATTAGGTCCCCGTTAAGGTCCAAGTGCTGCAACAGACGTTAGGATCCGGTTCTCATAACTGAACAGTGCATTGGGTAAAAACATCTGCAAATTAAAGGCAAGGCTGGTGTTTCCCCTTCAGCAAATATAACGACAGATTAGGTCCACTGGCGCTGTGGTGCTGGTCAAGGGTGCGACAGGGAAAACGCCCAATGGGAATGTCTCCCCTAAGGCGTGAACCGCCACAGGCTTATATGATGTCACCTGGTAAGTCACCGAATGCGAGAGGCTGCAAGGGTTCAACACAGTAAACACAGGAATAGGACAGTATGTGGCGGCGTTACCTTGACAACGTCAAAACATGTTCCTTATTATTATGGGTCTGGGACATTTTAAATTGAAAATTGCACTTTCTTCATGGTCAGAGCACATAAGGGACTAACTGCCTTATTTGAATGTGTCCCAAGCTCTTGCATTACAGAGTGAGTGACAGGTATTTGGCAAAGAATCAATTCACTCATCTTTGTCAAAACAGCATCATTAAGCGAAAACTAAAAGAAATGGTTTGATTACCATTTACACTTCTGGGCTTCCCCTTGTAACCCTGTGTTTCACATCCTGTGAATTGAGGGTAATTCCCTCAGGCAAAGTCTGCAGAAATGCAGACTTATGGATAGTGTGCATAAAGAGCTCAAAATGCCTGCGAGAGAGCCCGCATGCACTTGGCGATTAGACCGTGGGACAGCACTAAGCCCTCAGGGCCACAAAATCTGCGAGACCGTGAGTGTGGACATGGGTACTGGGTCACTCTCTCACCGGCGCATTTGTGGGCAGGTTGGGCTCCCCCATTCAGCCCCGAGTAAAGCAGCCTCCAGCTGGCGGAACGTGTGTAGATAGTGGGAGAAGAGGAAAGCCCAGAGGCAGAGCTGAGGGCACATTCAAAGGCACAGAGTTCCTCTGCAAGCTGGAGCCCATCATTCATCCAGAACACAAGCTTTCTCCATAATCCTGTGCATTTCACTTCTCTGTAAGTGACATTAAGCGTCTCCCACCTAAATGGGAGTTTATTTTTAAACCAGGCTCACACTGAAGCATTGCTCAATAGGGAAAATGCCATATTAAAGGCAGAGAATCGAAATGTAATTTATTGCAAATACTTCTAGAGCAAAATAAAATATCCTTCATATCACTGCACCCAGTATACTGAGCTTTCTGAAATTCTCATTGCAGAGGTTAAAATAGCTGCAACATAAAAGCACACATATCATATAAGTATGGGGGAAACACAAGTGTTTGACCAGCAACAAATCAGCCCACGACGATGCAGAATAACCATGCCATTGTTTGTCTGAGGCATCTGCATCTGGCAACCCAGATAGTTTAGAATAATTCCCCACTGGTTGTCTGACGCTGTGGGCACATACAGTACTCACCTGGCAACCCAGATAGTTTACAATAACACCGCCACTGTTTGTCTGAGGCTGAGGCCACAAACACGTCTGGCAACCCAGACAGCACCAAACTAGGCTGCAGAGAAAACAAACAGCCATGTTTATAGAAAAGGTGCTGAGAGCAAGAAAAAGGAGATGGTGTAAATATTAGACAGATGACACACACACAATGATCTCACATAGCAAGTCTCAGCTAGAGAATGGCCTGGAAAGGACTCACAGGCCCTTAGATATGGCATTGTTCAGAAATACATCATGAATTTAGCAGGTTTCTGCTCCTCAGTATGAGTCTTTTAATGCAACTCAAGATCGTTTCCATGGAATATAACTGCAAGTGATCCCACCCGGCCCATAATAGGCCTGATTCTCTGGGATTACAGCACATCTACAGCCCGCTGGCGATTACAAAACAGCAAATATCGGCCCATAGCAGGCCCTATTCTCTGGGATTACAGCACATCTACAGCCCGCTGGCGATTACAAGACAGTAAAAATCGGCCCATAACAGGCCTTATTCTCTGGGATTACAGCACATCTACAGCCCGCTGGTGATTACAAGACAGTAAATAACGGCCCATAACAGGCCTTATTCTCTGGGATTACAGCATATCTACAGCCCGCTGGCGATTACAAGACAGTAATTTTGGCCCATAACAGGCCTTATTCTCTGGGATTACAGCACATCTACAGCCCCCTGGCGATTACAAAACAGTAAATATCGGCCCATTACAGGCCTTATTCTCTGGGATTACAGCACATCTACAGCCCGCTGGGGATTACAAGACAGTAAATATCGGCCCATAACAGGCCTTATTCTCTGGCCCATATTAGGTCCTCCTTTCTGTTTGAATCGAAGTTCATATGTGATTCATACCCTGCCCTTTATTAATGAAGTGGGCCCTCTGGCACCTGGGTGGATCTGGATCGATCTGCCGTTTATAAGCTAAAAATGGAAAGGGTGGGGGTGGTCATGCAGGGGGCAGTGACAAGCCTCCTGTCACTGCTTGATTTACAGCAGCTGAAGAATCTGGCATCTGACTTGATGGGACCAGCAGTTTCCTCAGACAAGGCTGAGGGCTGGAACCACATGGTTCACTATTCAATCCCAGGCTGACTTGCCTATTCATTCATTAAGTTATTTTAGTAAATTGCAGGCTTACAATGCTGAATTGACATCTGAATTTTAGCTCTATGTTCAGCTAAATCTTTCACAAGGTAAGCAGCCTGTTCTAATAGAAATAAAGCCAGAGCAGAGCAGCTCTGAACAACAGGATTATGCCCCCAGGGAGGGGCTCGTCTGAGTGCGCCCCCCTCCACCCTGTCAGGGGGGTCCTAGGGTTCCAGCCCAGCTCATAATTAACTGGCCTTGATTAAGCCACTGATTGACTGAATCACATAATTAAACTCACATTTCATCACGGTTTAGTTGAGAACTTGCTCTTTTAATTTTATTCCAGTGTGTTAATCTGCATTTTCAGGCCCTGTATTAAGAAAACCAGCTTCTTCATTATTGTAAGTGTGTGTGTGGAATTCATTCCTGTCCTGCATTTAGCTCTGCAGGTACACACACACACACACACAAGCACACACAGATACAAACACACACTAACACACACACAATCTGTTTAACAAACAAATCAAATTTAACCCAAATCTAACTATTCCGATTAATTTATTTGAAGGCTAATAACAATGAGTATATAATCCTAGTGCTGCTTCAGTTAGTCAATAAACAACTTTTCATATTAGCATCTGTTCTTATGAAACGATGAAGAGGTGCCGCATAAGAGGTTAACCACCCCCCCCCCTTCTGGTCTGCTGGTGGCTGCTTTGAGGTTAACCACCCCCCCCCCTTCTGGTCTGCTGGTGGCTGCTTTGACAGAGAGCAGAGCAGAGCATGCTCCTCTTCCTATTTAATTATCCCGATTCTCCATCTGGCAGCAGACACCTTGGCAGAGGTAAACACAGACATCAGCACACAAGCTGAACAGCGGGCCCACATTCCACGACCGTTTCCAGCTCACTCTCCTGAAAAAATGTGTTATCATTTTGTGATGCGGTTATGTGGGCCAGCTCTTCCAGTGCTCCTGTCCTGAGGTCCAAATGAACAATATCAATCACACCCTGTGATTTCACACTGAGGATAATTTCTGTTGACTGGCAAACTTTTTTCAGTTGCTGCTGGATCCTGTTTAGCAGGCGGTGGGGGCGGGGGGGGTGCGCGTCGCCTGAGCACCTGCCTGTTTTATCAAAACTATTTAATGTGAAGTTGTGCATGAGCTTCCAATGTACTTGGTGCCCATTTTCAACCTCTGAGCACCTGACCCTCAAACCGTCTCCGCACAGACATACATCTGACAAAAAAGATTACAAAAGCTACAACAGGTATAGATGGAGCCTGGTGCTTCTCAATTCCAAAGCTGCCATGAAGCTGTTGAGGTCTCTGAGGACCTGTACGTTCCTGAATTACCTAGAACATTATGCCCAGATATACATGACATAGCGGGGAGAGCACCCCAACCCCCACCCACACACCCCCCAGGGTGGAGTGGGACCCGCAGCATTATTCTGGGCATTCATATAAATTGTGGGAGAGCATAACAAACACAAAGGGGAAACGGCTTGGAGCGGATATTGACAGTGTCTAAGACAGCTGAACGGATTCATGTTTCTGAGAGATGGCGGCACGTTTGAGACTGCAAAGTGCAGCTTTTAATGCGCAGCTGAGTGGACAGACACTCTGGCAGCTGAAGGTTGTCGGCAAGCTAAATTCTAAGCTAAGATTGAACAATAATAATGAGGGCACATTCAAAGGCACAGTGTTCCTCTGCGTTGTATGAATTACCAGCAATCCTCAGGCAAGAAGGCCGCAAGGCGACTAAGGGAAGAGGAGGATTCTGGGAGGGGAGCGACTGGCGGCCTGGGCACATTGTACACGCAGCAGTCAAGGCTGGGCGGCTCCATTAGCACTGATGACGGAAGCATATCATCCCAGAAAGCTACATTCTGAGGGCGGATAAGAAGCACCGCAGGGGCATCTCAAAGGGGTGGCAGCCTCCTACTAAAGTCCAAAAAACATATTACCTCAGAAACGGCATCAGTGAAACGCCAACTGCACAGGAAACACAAAATGTTTGGCAGTTTTAGGAAACAGTCTTCCTTTTTAGGCATAAATCTTATTAACATGTTTCCTGTAATTTTGCATTAAAGGCTAGATGTGCCGTCCAGTTATAAACTCACTAGAACAGAGTCCCCTACTATTCCCCTACTGGAATATTGCTAATGAGGGCGCCTGACCACAGGACATCGTGCTAAACCTCTCTGAACCTAAGGAGTACCTGGAGGACAGACAGACAGCATGCGGTATGGACACCGTCCCCGGTCAGACATCCGGCCCGGGGCTCTTCTGTCCAGGCACAGGGAGACACACGTTTGGCAAGATGCCACAGCCCTAGGGTGCATTTTTGGATCTCACCAGCAGGACACCCACCAGGTTTTGTGACCTTCCCACTGCATTAGTGCCCACTGCGCTGCCTGAAGCTGCAGATGACCTGTGTCTTTGTGGAGGTTGGAGTTACGTAAGGAAAGCGATTACGGAACAGATCGATAAGCCCGCAGACTGTTTCCATACTCACTCAGTCCGCAGCAGCAGCCAAAAGGCAGGCTGCGGATTATTGTAATCAATCGTAAAAATCCATCACATGTCCATTGAGCAAAGGTTTCAACCAATCACAGCTTGACATTGAGCTGGCACATGCCCTGACATCAAACCTACAGCACCTGACCTCACAGGAGTGTGTCATTAAATTATTATTATTGAATAGCTTTTCAGCATATTCTATTGGTGTGCTGTACTTTTTGTTTATTTATGTGTATACATGTATGTATATACATATACATACATACATAGACATATATTATATTAGTTCTTAATGAATGATTCTGAAAAAAGTGAAATGAGAATCTAATGCCCATCCCAGATCACCCACAGAAATGGGTATGGCACCTCCTGTCCAGCTGGACCCGGAAAGCTCCGGCTCCCAGCCTCCTGGGTCGACAGAAGCGGGCAGGGCATGCCCTGTGGAATGGGTAGTTAGGCTGCGCCAACTAGCAGCAGTTACCCCATACGGTCAACAGAGGGCAGGAGGCTCCATGAGGCATTCCTGTGCAGGCCTCCCCAGGGCGGCCCGTGGACGTGTGTCTGTCTCGAAAGCACCTTAATGCCATTTTATATTTATCCATGTATCTGCTATGTCATTAAGAAAGGTCTGCAGAAAACACCTGAAAACACAGGAGAACGACTATCAGTAAATTTTGAATTTAATGTGAGTCACCCTTCGGTAGAAGCGTAAATCAGATTAGAAATGATGCTCAAAGAGAAATGAATGAGGCTTCACTGCATTGCAGTCATCCATCCTGGATCACAGTTTTGCAGTGAATCTAAATTCAGGGTTTCCCTCCAGAACATTTCTAAACATTCCTCATCCTATGACACACATAGCTACGTGCTGCCATCGGCTCTGTAAGATGAACTCAGTGAATCTATTTTAATATCACATAGTCATATGTTCTGCTTGTACACGGACCTAATTAAAATACTACTTTCCAAACAAGCATAGCCTGATTCAAAGCATCATTCCCAGCTTGGTGAAAAATGTAATCAGTGTGGATCCCACGTGAAAAGTTTCATGTCCATTATAATGAAGGAACAAGACAGTTAAGGAGAGAATTTTTAAACTCTATATTATATATTATATATACTGTGTGTGTGTGTATATATATATATATATATATACACACACACACACACACACACACACACACACACACACACACACACACACACTGTATATAAAAACTCATACATACCCACCTCTAATAAGCTCAAGAAAGCACACTCATATTAACACAGCTGAATCCATAAAGTGGGGAAAGGGACTCTTAACTCAACTGCCATCATCTTACATGATAAAATAAAACCCAGAAGGTGTGATTTAAGAGTAAAAGCAAAAAATGGTGATGCGACCTACAGAGTCAATCCTGAGCCAGCACAAAGAAAAAGGTTCAATTTGAAAAGCAGACACTCACACGAGAGAGATTTACATTTAAAAAGGCCTTTGAACTTCAATTGCTTTAAATAAGAAATAAACATTAATATATGTAAAAACAGAGCTTCTTATCCACAAGCAGAGTAATGGAAAACAGGTGACCTCTGATATCTGCTTAAAGCTTCAGGGTAGGATTACGCGGAGAACGGAGGAAGAGTGTTGTTGGGAAAGGCCAGGGCTAGGATCGGGCAAAGGTCAGGGTAAGGGTCGGGCAGGGGTCAAGGTTAGGGTCAAACAGGTTCCAGGGTCAGGGTCGGACAGAGGTCAGGGTCAGGCAGGGGTCAAGGTTAGGGTCAAACAGGGGCCAGAGTCAGGGTCAGACAGAGGTCAGGGTGAGAGTCAGGCAGGGGTCATGGATAGGATCAAGCAGGGGTCAAGGTTAACGTAAGACAGGGGTCAGGGTTAGGGTGAAATAGTAGCCGGGGTCATGGTTAGACAAAGGTCAGGGTCAGGCAGGGGTCAAGGTTAGGGTCAAGCAGGGCCCAGGCTTAGGGAAAAACAGGGGGCAAGGTCAGGGTCAGACAGAGGTCAGGGTTAAGGACGGGTAGGGGTCAAGCTGGGCCCAGAGTTAGAGTCAAACAGGGGCCAGGGTCAGGATCGGACAGAGGTCAGGGTTAGGGTCGGGCAGGGGTCAGTGTTAGGGCCAGGCAGGGATCAGAAGTTAGGGTCAAGCAGGGGTCAAGGTAGTGTCAGGCAGGGGCCAGGGTTAAGGTCAGAATGAGGTCAGGGTTAGGGTCGGGCAGCTGTTTCATCTAACTGTTGCTTTTCTGTTCTGCACACTGATGTCTCCGGTCCAGAATAATATACTTCAAAGCTTATTCACAGCCTCTTCCTGCCAAAATGCTCTTCAGGTACCATTTGTTTCACAGTCAGGACAGTTCGCACAATTGTGTGCAGCCAAAAGAATTCACTGTGAAACAGTGAGGACATTTTCACTGTTAGATGCACTGAGCGATTAGTGTGTGGGCAGGCTCAAGTCAGTGTATAGCTAGTGGATGCCCAGCCCATCACAGACATAGGAATGTTATCCGGTGAGGGGCCAGCTTTACACTGCAGCACGTAGTGGCAGTGGGGGTACTCCGTTGGCAAGGCACACACCCTACATTAGATGAGAACCTCATGCTTGTCAAACGGCCATAGTACACACAGAGCCCCATGCCCTGAGAGAATGTCATGCCAGTGCAGGACATCAGTCTTTACCGTGGTGACACTGTCCTTAATGAAGGACAAATCAAAGTTTATTTACCAAATGCGCAGCAGTACAGCATACAACAGTAGATGCAGCCAATGAAATGAGTTTAACTGAGACATAAGAACTGACAAAAGTAAATGAAACTGGATGAAGTAAGAGGAAAATGTGCAAAATGTCCATTGATCCTTATCCATACTGCATGGAGCTTGGACATGTGTGATACTAGTCCTGACAGTGGGATCCGTTACATTGGCAAAAGGAGCCCAAATTACTTTAGAAATACCATCAAATAAACATACGCAAGGCGTGTCGTGCTTCTGTCTGTGCTCGGTACCGTACATGCTAAGCAGCTCTGAGCTGCCGCAGGTCTCTGGAGTCACTCATACTCCTTTACTGCGGCTTAATTTAGACCCTCAACAAGCTTTCAGAAAGCTACACACACTCAGGAACCTTCGGCCGTTGCCACGGCGACCGGATATATCTGTCTGAATGAGAACACTTCATTTCATTCCTTGTTTCCTATTAAATTGGTTTGTTATTGAAAAGAAATTCAGACTGTCCCTTTTTCACATCCGTAAGCCGGCACTCGGGAAATGAATCAATAAAAGATTATCCTTCAGATAGCGAAGTGGGAATATCCGCCATTTTAAACGCCTCCCTTATTAAAGACGGGCTGCCCAACAGCAGGGTTACTGCAGCAATGCCGTGGACCCGAGGGCAACCGCATGCTTCTCCTGGGGAATCAAAACAAACAAAGCTGGCTTCATTTAAACCATGAAATGACCTCAGATGCAGAATTAATATGCTAGTTTTCCCTGCCCTGTGTTTCTAGCACGGTTTTCAAACTGCATTAAATTTCAAAAGCACATAATTTCAGTGTCAGAAAATCAAAACGAGAATAAACTACTTAACCCACCTTAAAAAGGCTCCCGGACAAAATGCAAATGAAACGCACTGAGTTTTTGCCCCGTTTCGGTTTTGCGTCCACAGCACATCAGCATTGCTGTAAACGGTCAGCTCGCTTCACTGGCCACACTTGTGCCAGTGCCATGTTACAGTGCAGTGCATGCCATGCTGACTCCATGCCAAAGCACACAGTGACTCCAGTATGGGGTAGGACATGTGATGTAGCTGCTGTGACGTGGCTGATGTGATGCGGCAGCTGTAACGCAGCTGATGTGATGGAGCTGAGCAGCTGATGTGTTGTGGCTGCAGTGACACAGCTCTTGTAACATAGCTGAGCAGCTGCTGTGATGTGGCTGATGTGAGTTGGCCGATGTGAAGCAGTTACTGTGACGCAGCTGACGTGATGTGGCTGATGTAACATGGCTGATGTGATGTGGCCAATGTGATGCAGCTGATGTGACGTGGTTGACGTAAGATGGATATGTGATGTGGTTGCTGTGACGCAGCTCATGTGATACAGCTGGCATAATGTGGCTGTGACGATGTGGTTGCTGTGATGCAACTGATGTAACACAGCTGATATGACGTGGCCGATGTGATGCAGTTGCTGTGATGCAGCTGACGTGATGTGGCTCATGTGATGCGGTTGCTGTGATGCAGCAGAGCTGATGTGATGTGGCTGATGTGATGTGGTTGCTGTGACGCTGCTGATGTGGCTTTGCCGAGCAGCTGTAAGGCCTTTAGCTGTGCATATCATTAAAATGACATAACACTGACACACGCATTAAAAGGAACAATAATTGCCTTGGCGGACTTACTTCATCCAAAGCTTATTATGATTATTAATTAATGAGCCTGTTTACCTTATAAATTGGATGGAATATAGCATGATTCTCTCATTTCTGCTGTGTGAAAGGTTGAAAGAGACCCACTCAATAGGGAAATATTCAGCACTGACATTATTACTGTCTTCAGTCTGCCACAAAACCAGCCATCTGAGTGACTGGGTCCCAAATCGGCTTGTCAGTGAAGAATTCATTGACCTGCTGCAACACCAGATTCAGCATCTCCACTGCCTCGGATCATCTCGTTATGAGGAGATGTTTCCTCTGTTTCTTCTGTTTCCAGTTCCCTGGCTGCGCTGAGACAGCAGAGTCACTGCAAACACTTAAATAAGTTGGCTTGGCAGCCCCTTCAGGAACCATATTAGGCAGCATCTGAGAGCCCCCTTACACACGTTCCTGTCATTAATTCCACACAGCCGCTCTGTTTTGCTATAAGAGGTACTTTATCTTGAGCAGAGCTTAACACCTTAATCAAATTAAAGTGAAGATAACGCCCCAGGGTAAGGGAATTCCTGTAACCAAAACCAAAACACATTTCAGGGGGGGACACCAAAACAGACTCTCTGTGTGGAAGCTGCAGGCGAGGAGGGCGACTCGCAGCAAAGCATCAGGAGAAGGTGCTGCTTTATCAAGGCTAACCCTAACAAGTGTTCATAATGAGGCTGACATTTCCCACGGCTTCCTGGGACTTTAAGACGTGATTACTGAGCTGTCGGAGCTACAGCAATGGAGACTGACTGTATCTGTGCCTTTAGCGCTAACTCAGGCTGCCAGGCTGGTAGAGCTCCAGCGTTTCCGCACGGGAACAAAACGCCATCATGCAACGCGATTTTATCACCCAGCTCATCCTCACGTTCAGTCAGCCGGATTTCGAGGAAACGGAGCTATATGCTAATCAGCATAGACCAGGGCCCCAGGGCCCACCAGTAACTGGCACCTCGCCGAAACAGTGGGAACGCTGGCACGGTCACCATGGGAATGTGTTAACAGGAATGCAGGATGGAAACACGCTTGCATGGGAGGAGGTGGAGATAAATATTTTGGTGGGATGAAGCTGAAACGAAACAATATTAACAAAAACAATTTCTCTTGTATTTGTCACATTGTGGCAAAATGAAAGAAGTGTAGCCATGACCTTGTTTCAAAGTCTCGACCCGAGGAGGGTATACTAACTTTAACAAGCAGCACCCTCGCCTGGTCGTCCCCATGACTGCATTACACCCCCCAATCACCCAGAGATACTCAAACGGCACTGTTTGCATAGGGCAGCAGCTCAGTACTTGATACTCAAAGCGTTAAACAGAAGCAGTAAGAGTTGGGCAGTAAGGTGCTTCATTTTTTTGTGTAATCATTTGATCTAGTGCTATTCCTTTTTGGAAAAACTTTATGTCTGAGTGACAACATATTAAAACTTCAGCACTAGGTACAGTTTAGGGTTTCAGAGCCAACAACTGAACAGAAGCAAAATTCATACAAAAAAAGTTAGCAATTCTCATGAGCTTCGACTGATTTTTTTTTTTTTCTTTTTAAGCACTTTACAGGTTTAGCATTGTTGAATTAAACCTTGGGGTTAGATTAGTGGTTACTGAAGCCAACTTTTGATTAACTTTGTCCATCATTGCAGATTGTGCAGTAATATCCATGGCAGAGTTCACCACCACTCAAACTACATATTTCAGCGTCGCCCCCTGTTGGCCACAAATAGTCATCACATTAAATAAACAAGCTCCTTAAATAGGAGATGCTGAAGCCAACTAGCTGTACTATATGCACAAAAGTACTGGGACACTTCGCCATTACACCTACAGGAATTTTTATGACACCCCATTTCTACATCCATAAGCATCAATATGGAGTTACTCCCTCCTTTGCAGCCATAGCAGCTGCCACTTTTCTCGCATGTAGCTACTCAGCTGTGGAAGCCCATTCCATGAAAGTCCCAGAACACGGTTTTTGTACTGGGGTTAATGCAAGAGGGAATTTGGAACACCGCAGTTGAGTCAACAGAGCGTTGGCGATTTTTACACACTGTGTGCCTCAGCATCTGTTGACTTCATATGGTCTGCTACTTTGTTGTTCCTAAACAGTTTGAGTATGCAATAATACCATTTGCAGTTGACCGTGAAATACCTAGCAGGGACAAAATTCACAAACGGACTTATTGCATTTTATGACAGGACCACGCCCAAATTCACTGAGCTCTTCAGAACGACCCATTCTTTCACAAACCTAACTGCATGGCAAGGTGCTTGATTTTATGCTGTAGCAATCGGTCTGAATGAAATACCTGAATTCCATGATTAAGAGGTGTGGAGGTGATCAGGGGGTATTCCAAAAAGCAGGATTAAGGGAAATTCTGACTTATTTTGACAAGTCTGGCTCATTTAAGTGGGAGTTCCTTTCCATCAACGTGTCTTAAATGAATCACCGCTGAGCTACCATGGTAACTTAGGCGA
The DNA here is from genome assembly GCA_026781145.1 of Hippopotamyrus pictus. Lineage (NCBI taxonomy): Eukaryota > Metazoa > Chordata > Actinopteri > Osteoglossiformes > Mormyridae > Hippopotamyrus > Hippopotamyrus pictus. The sequence continues at coordinate 32,367,775 of JAODLC010000065.1, read as the reverse complement.
GTGAACAAGTCTGCTCCAGACCAGGTTAACTGTCTCGCTTAGTTAAGCGTCGTTTCAAAGAACGTCCGACGTGTGGGAACAGATTCCCAAAAAATCGTTCCATCGGACGAAATTCCACGCTCTCACTACTCATATCATGTAATAAATGACTCGGATCAGAAAAAGTATTTTCTGGAGACCAAATAATACACAATAACATTATACAGTAAGAATGACAAGTGAACTCAACCCAGAAAGTTTCCCGTTGGCTATGGGGATCAAACCAGGGACTTTCGCAGTGGCGACAGCACAAGCCACTGCACAAACCACTGCACCACCATGCCACTGTACTAGGCACTTGTAACATTTACAGAACTTAAGCATTTAGTCTGTCTGCAATTCTTTGGCAAGACAACTCCCTGACTGTATGGCCACAGTATTGCCTTCTTAACGATTACATCTTTGTATTTTTCATACAGCTCCATCTGCAGCGTTTGTTCTGCAGCGTAAAAAAAACACCGTTCTCATTTTACATGCTTTCCGACTCATTTGATCAATCCATCGTTCATCTATTCATTGGGGCTTCTTAAGTATCTCGGGTGTGTGCACTAAGTTCATCTATGCAGGTCTGTCTTGTACAGTATGAACCTTGATTAGTTAATGCTGAACTGTGTTAGTGGAGCGACATGAGGCAAAATTGAGTCTGATTTTTTAGGCTCTCTTTGGCTGTTTTCATGGAATACCCCCTGCTGTCTGTACTTGCTAGCTATTTATTTAGGTTTTGAAAAATCTGGGGGGGTCACTCAGCTGGCTGGTTTCATGGCAAAGTGAGGGGAAAACGACATCTAGGGACTTTCTGATTGTGGCCTCAAACAGCAAACCCACCCCTGAATCATAATCTCACAGGTCCAGCGTGACAATATGAGCGTAGCAATTGCTTACCACTGCAGAACCACCAACCCCACGCTTCATATTTTCATTTCCATTTTAATCTGCATTTCTACCCCAAGCAAAACATCTGCTCATCTTCCAAATTTACGTCAATGAATCCACAACATCCATGAAATGCTTGAAAAGTATCCTTTTTCCCAGAAATGTTACCCACACACATAGCATCAAGCCCAATAGCGGCAGTGGCTATTTACCATACAGTTATCCTGAGGTCTCTGCTCTAGGGCAGATACACTGAGATATGTAAAAATCCGACGACTCCATTTTTAACCCAAGTAAACTTTCTGGGAAGCTCTCTGTTGCTCCAGCGCATTCACTTTCGGAGGCAGCAAATCCATCAGACGGGTCCCACACAGGTTCTGGGGGAGCCGGTAGAGCATTGATGAGTCTCTGGCATGGAGCTTCAGTGCTGCTGCTGCTGGCTCCAGCAAAGTGTGGCTGTACCTTCAGTGACACCCTGCTTGGAGACCAAAAATAGCCCCTGACTTCGTGCCATGGGTGCATGCAGCCTGTGCATACAGGTTGCCTTATACTTAACATGCTCATAAGCCTTTGAAGGAGCCAGACTCTTCATGGGTTATGACCATAACATCATGTGCCAGAAAACGGCAGCAGCAGAAGAAGAAGAAAATGGACCTTGCACTTCAAATGAATAAACTTTATTGACCTCTTTTCATAGAGCAGACACCTCTAATGGGGTTGGGACCCAAGATGAAGCAGGATGGACCAACAGTGAACTGGGAACACGGGTTATAAGCGAGGGGGATAGAACGAGTGCCAGTCTCACTTCAGCTGGGCACTGCAGGCATGCTCCTTGCGAATAAGCCCTTAATTATGGGATGGATTGCACTTTTCCTGCGAGGAATAGACAGTGCCATTTTTAAAATGGATTACAGGGCCTCAGACACAGTAATGGGTGATGGCTCCTGCAGATGATGCGGGCAGGTCAGGCTGGGACGCTGCTCTCCCAGACATTCATCTGGATGAGGTTTGCTATTACGACTGCGGGAAGACATTAGGGTGAGTACACTGAGAGGGCGGGAGCCAGGAGTGGCCGGGGATGGCGGTGTGGAGACTGGAACGTGTTTACGCACGCGCGCACACACACACACACACACACACACACACACAAACACACACACACACACACACACACACACATACTTTCATTATTTACTTCCTATAGGAAAGTCTATAGCAATCAGGGTGGATGAATGTGCAAGCTATGTTAGGTTGTAGTCGTGGCCCTGGGCAGACGTCAGGGGCCCTAGGCAGACTTGAGGGCCTCTTTTATCCTCAGCAAAAACAGAGCTGTTAGTTAAATGGGCAGCATCTAAATGTCCATGCTGATCGCGGCCTGAGGCCTCCGGGTAAGTTAATCCGCTCCTGACAGCCATGCTCTCCTGAGACACATAGAAATCATCCTTCCATTATATACTCACCAGACACTTTATTAGCTACCCCTACATAGGGCCCGTCCATCCATTATATACTCACCAAACCCTTTATTAGCTACCCCTACATAGGGCCCGTCCATCCATTATATACTCACCGGACCCTTTATTAGCTACCCCTACATAGGGCCCATTCCTCTCTCCAGGACCACTTCAAGGCTGGACGTGTGCAGGTGCTTTTCTGCTCTTTTTGGACTTGGTCCTTCCTGTCAGCTTCATTCTCCTCTGATCTCTCTTTTTAAATGATTCTGGCTACAGAATTGTGACTGATTGATGTTTTCAGTTCATAACACCATTCTCTGTAAACTCTAACCCAGAAGGCCACAGCCAATCACACCAAGTTCAAAACTACTGAAATCATGTCTTAGTTGTTCTAATGTGCAGTTAAACAGTAATTGAATCCCTTGACCTTGTCTGTTTGAGTCACAGCCATGTGTATGGCTGTTTGGCAGAGCCAGCTGATTGGGTGTACCAAGCCACATGATTGGCTGTCTGGAGGAGCAGGCTGATTTGTAAGTGGACAGATGTGTCTCATTGAGTACAATGAGTCCAGCCTTTTTGAATAAATAATCAAAAAGACTAGGGTAAGACTTATTTAAGCTAACCAAGTTTTCTGGATGGACCTGCTTAATATTACAAAATCACATAATGTATGTTGAAGCTTTGAATTCCTGAGTGGAAACCATGAGTCAAATTTAATGATGAGAAACAGGTAGATCAACAGAAGTTAGACTGCAGGGTGAGACAACAGAATTTGTTACGAGTTCGGAAGTTCACATGTTGAGTCATATCACAACAATCTAACACTGCCTTAATATCTTTGATATACCTACTAAAAAGCTTTACCAAAGTGTAAGGTGAAACCCCCGTTAGGGTGATACTGGGAGACACAGACACAGAGCAGTTAGAGCAGAAGAGAGTTCTTAGATGCACACTAAAATGAAGCAACAATCGCAGGTCCACAGAGTCTGACAACAAGCAGCTCAAAGGAGGACTGATCAGCAAAAAGAGAGTAGAGATCTTAGTGTCATCATGATAAATCGGCACAAGGCTGCATCCACCCCTCCCGCCCCCCGCCCCCACCCGGGGGAAGGACCTTTACAGATGTAAACAAACCTCAGCGGAAAGGCATGGTTCAAATATAAAAATTCATTGTGTTGCTGCCAAGTTTCTGTGAGGCATAATAAGTGCAGCTGATAGTCTGAAATGAAATCACTAAGCAGTGGAGCTTTGTTAGTGACAGACCAAAAATCGAACGACCAGCTGAGGTACGTATATTCCGGAGACTTCACCAGAGGAGTGAGCGCACTATGGCTGACACTATGGTCAGCAGTTACTGGGAGACTGCGATTTATAGACCAACTGGAGTGAAGAATCTTACTGTAACTGTTATGCCTGCTGAAGTGGAAATTTCAGCGAGATCCACGAGGGGTACAACGTGGACGCCGGAGAATTTCGCAGTGGAACAGGAGATCAGCAGGTGGCTCACAGAGTCGATAAAGTCTGTCTGGTAAGTAGATAAAGTGTGTCTGCTGAGCATTTCAGCAGGGTAGGAGTAACAATAGGAGCCAGCACGATGGACGGGGTAATCCAGGACAGCAGTCGAAAACTGATCATTGTTTCAAGCCCACAACACACTCGCGTCAGTCTGCTTTAAAAGCTCAGACAAGTAAAACAAGATAAACCCACAACCAAAGAAAGCAGCAGCCTCAACATGCCAGGGTTCCCTCACTGGGACAAAGCCTTCAGCGTCTTTCCTCTGCATTCCTCACTGGGCTTCCCTCTTGCGGTCTTTCTGTCTATACGTATGTACCCCATGTCAGGCATCTCCAGCCCAACTTGCTGCATGACCTGCTGCTGGATCTCCCATCTGACGTTCATCAGCTCTGCAGCTCAGTGGCCCTCACCCTCACATGGGCCAAACTCTCTGCCCTCTCTGGGGTACCTGTCACCTCACGGCTTCAGTGACACTTCGGAGGACCATGCGATTCATGTGGCTGTCGGAATATCTTTCCCAAGTCGCCCTGTAGGGGTGTACGGGACAGCGGTGTTGTTGTTGCCAGCCCCCCAACAAATCACTTCAGGGACCCCCTCAGATGTTTCAAAAGCCCTGTGCAAATGTGTGGTTTGACTGGGGGGGTGACACCACAACAGGGAATTAAAAGGTGGGTGTGGCCTTTATCAGTCTTCTCCAGACTCTACCACCTTAAAAGGACGGGATGGAACTCCATAGTTTGTCAGTTTTGTCACAGAATGATGTCGGTGGTGTTAGAGGAGGGGAGGAGGGGAGCGTGGGAGGCTGCAAACCCATCTCTGCCCTAGAGTGAGCTGGAGGGCAGCGTGGAAACAGTAGCTGGCAGGGAGACGTCAGTCGGACACACCTCCGCGGCGTGCAGGAGCCTCGCTCTGGACACAGCCGGCATATCTTCATCTTCCTCCTCCTCCTCGCTCCGCCGCAGACAAAGAAGGCACCATCGTCGTCACCAGTTTCTAAACCTCTGGTTGGTATGTTTGCTCAGAAGAAGCCGAGGCTATAAGCAGCAGCAAAAGAGGCAGGCTGAGCTGCACCCTCATCATCTGGAGGATGCAGATGGAGACAGACGGGCCAGTGGGCAGCTGCAACTCTGTGACGCAGCAGTACGCCTGCTTACGGATGACTCCTGACAGCCCCGAGCCTCGACCACCACCATCCGCTATCGCCCGGCCCGTCTGAGGCCAAGTAAGGCGCCACATGGGGCTTCAGACGCCGGGTGATCGTGCAAGGTGACCGCCGAGCCTGCCTCACTTTGTAAGTGACTGTAGGTAGCAGTGTGACGGTGCACTTCAGGGACAGCTGGCGCCAGGTAGAGGTCCTTCTCCATACTTACGGGCTGCAGTGTGATGGGGAAGAGTATAAGGGATACTACTGCGAGTAAGGTAGGTGTAACAGGTCCGGAGAAAAAAGCAGACGATCGGGGTGACGCAGAACAGTCAGAGGGAGGGCAGAGTTTTGTACCCTGTGGGACTGAAGCCTTGGCCAGCCAAGCTGAACGTCATCCCCCCAAACATGGTGTTCAGGTGGAAATGTGAGGATCTGGCTGCTCAGCATAACGAAGAGTGAGCTGGAGGGCAGCGTGGAAACAGTAGCTGGCAGGGAGACGTCAGTCGGACACACCTCTGCGGCGTGCAGGAGCCTCGCTCTGGACACAGCCGGCATATCTTCATCTTCCTCCTCCTCCTCGCTCCGCCGCAGACAAAGAAGGCACCATCGTCGTCACCAGTTTCTAAACCTCTGGTTGGTATGTTTGCTCAGAAGAAGCCGAGGCTATAAGCAGCAGCAAAAGAGGCAGGCTGAGCTGCACCCTCATCATCTGGAGGATGCAGATGGAGACAGACGGGCCAGTGGGCAGCTGCAACTCTGTGACGCAGCAGTACGCCTGCTTACGGATGACTCCTGACAGCCCCGAGCCTCGACCACCACCATCCGCTATCGCCCGGCCCGTCTGAGGCCAAGTAAGGCGCCACATGGGGCTTCAGACGCCGGGTGATCGTGCAAGGTGACCGCCGAGCCTGCCTCACTTTGTAAGTGACTGTAGGTAGCAGTGTGACGGTGCACTTCAGGGACAGCTGGCGCCAGGTAGAGGTCCTTCTCCATACTTACGGGCTGCAGTGTGATGGGGAAGAGTATAAGGGATACTACTGCGAGTAAGGTAGGTGTAACAGGTCCGGAGAAAAAAGCAGACGATCGGGGTGACGCAGAACAGTCAGAGGGAGGGCAGAGTTTTGTACCCTGTGGGACTGAAGCCTTGGCCAGCCAAGCTGAACGTCATCCCCCCAAACATGGTGTTCAGGTGGAAATGTGAGGATCTGGCTGCTCAGCATAACGAAGAGCACTGCATTCTGGTCACTCAAGCGGCACATGGCCCATGGGTCTCAGTCAGGCAGCCCAACACGACACAGAGAGATGATCTGCGCCTCTAATGCATGGGTTTTTAATTGCGATGTGCCAGTCCATTCAGCTGTAAACATTTGGATCCAGTCCCAGGCGTAGCCGGTAGGACTTCAGACAGAGCCCAATCAGGTACTCAGCACTCTTCTTCAGGGCCAAGTTCTTGTCAAGGTGAAGACAGCAGCCTGGGAGGTTCAAGGTTCTTAGGAGTGCAGCAGTATGCCTGGTCTGATAGGCGAGGTTTAAAAAAATATATATGTTTCAAGATTCCTGAAAATACAGCAGTCTGTTTTGTGAGGTTTTAAAAACATTTTTCAAAGTGCTTCAGACTCTAGCAATCAGTCTGTTTCTGTTTGCTCTAAAACGTGGTTTTTTGCATGTTGCATAAATGCGCTTTGTTTCAGATCAAACTGTGGCTGTTTATCTTCAGCACTCTCATCATTAGTTAACAAAATGATCTTCTGAGACAAGAAGCCCTGATCATGGATATATATCTACTAACGAAAGGAGAATCATGGCAGAAAACAAGCTTCTTCAAAACAAGGAGGAATTAAATATTTTCACTGCTGTCCTTTTTCTGCTCAGTTATACTCTGATAGCACCCAAGAAATAACACATCTATAAAAGTGAGTCTGCAACGTCGGTATAATTAACTAAAATGAAAGTCACATGATGTTTTAACAGCAGGCTAAGGCTGATATTACTGCATTTGCATTACATTTATTTAGCAGGGCCTTGCTCGTTCTGCTAACCATGGGATTTGAACTAGCGACCTCATGATCACAGGCACCGCATCCATGGGGCTGGATCTTCCTGATCATTAATGAGCATTAACAGTGCAGGATGCATAACGTTCGTTCTGCCAAACAAGGAAATTGCACACTAGAAAAATGTCAACTGGGACACGGCAGCATAAATATACAAGACACTGGCTTAAGTGTGTGTGTGTGGTGACAGAGGATGATACACACGGGGGATGCAGATCGCGGGCATTGTGAATACAACAACGCATTTGCAAAAATCACTACAGAGCCTAGCAGAGGCTTATGGCTGGCTGTCCATCAGCATTAGAAAGGCAATAAGACACAATAGCAGTAATAGTATAAGCAGTAAGAGCAGATGGTATAATCAGTGAGCACACCTTTATACAGTATCTATCAGGAGAGGGCAGCTAGCCCCTCCACATCCAACACTGCTGCATGGAGACACAGGCATCACACAAGCGTGACATTGCAGCACAACAAGGGAGCCACGCAGAGTGAACAGCGGGCTCTGGTATTAATGCACCACATTCAGGTCCCTTGCAGCGGGCTCTGGTATTAATGCACCACATTCAGGTCCCTTGCAGCGGGCTCTGGTATTAATGCACCACATTCAGGTC
>JAODLC010000065.1:32319620-32339567 GCA_026781145.1 Hippopotamyrus pictus | reverse complement strand
AGGGAACAACCTAGGATGGGTCGCCAACCCATCACAGGGCACGAGGCAGGGAACAACCTAGGATGGGGCGCCAACCCATCACAGGGCACGAGGCAGGGAATAACCCAGGATGGGGCGCCAATCCATCACAGGGCACGAGGCAGGGAATAACCCAGGATGGGGCGCCAACCCATTACAGGGCTCATACACCATTCACACACATTCACACCAGAAGAACATGTAAACTCCCTGCACATGGAGCCATGGCAGAGGCTGGAACATAGGGTCGCCACCTCGCTGCATTGGTGAGCGACAATCCACAAAAAAAAAACCTACATTTCCGCAGCAACAGAAAGTGAAACACGAAAAGGAATGGCATGCCTGTTAGAAAGGCTACAGGACACCTGTTTAAGTGGTTACAGGATACCCAGCAGAGAGCGTACGGATGGGACACCCAACAGAGAGCGTACAGATGGGACACCCAGCAGAGAGGGTACGGATGGGACACCCAGCAGAGAGGGTACGGATGGGACACCCAGCAGAGAGGGTACGGATGGGACACCCAGCACACCACCATCCAATTTGACCAAATACAGTCACAAATGACCAAACTGCACGTCTTCGGACGGCAGGAGGAAACCGGAGCACCCACGGGACTTGGGGAGAACATGCAAACCCCACGCCTACTGCCTGGCCACTGTGCTGCCCATGTTTCCCAACCAACACACGCATGCACCGTGATGCTGTACTTGGGAGGGCTGGCGGTGGGGCTTAGCTGCGAAGTCGGGCCGCCTGCATAGACAGACAATCACGGTGTGCCTCAGCACTCTGATAAAAAGCCTCTTTAATTCTCTACCTTTTCAGGAGATTTATTTTAATGAAAACTGCACCAGAAAAATCATTCAAGCATTTGTCAGTGTAATTTTACAACACAATGACATGAATAAAAATGAGCTTGTGATTTCCAACTGCCGACAGCCTCAAAATTAAATACATTTGTAAAATGCTACTTTATAGAAAATATTTCTCTTTGTGCCACACAATAATCTTTAATGCTATGGGAAATGAAATGTTCAGAGGGATCGCCATTTCTGGAAAAACAGGAATGGGACTCTTTTTACAAACTGTCTAATGAAAAGTCTTATACGATTGCCGGGAAACTGAATGTAAAACTAAGCCAGTTACATCTAGACCAGGGGTGGCCAATCTTATCCAGAAAGGGCCAGTGTGTATGCGGGTTTTCACTGCAACTCCCTAATTAGATTACTAATTAGGACTGATTGGCTGAAGAGTTCTCACATCTGAGTTTGAACAGCTGACCTACAGGTTCTCAAAATCCTGCATGTGGCCAGTGTGGCCCTTTGCGGATACGACTGGTCACCCCTGGTCTAGGCATTTAGCTGATTTCTCATTAGAGAGTGTACCAGAGTTTCACATTCTCATTGCACCTACAGGTGGCACTGTGTTACAGACAGCACAATCACCAGGCCAGAAACACTGCTCCTTAATGTTCCTCCACATCATAACCTCTCCCATCAGCATCTGGAAAGTTTTCCATCTTCAAGGACAATATATGGGTAGTTACACTGGAATGTGTTTATTTTCACATATCCACCATCATCTCCCTTTCAGGACATACACATAAATGAGGAGATGGTCTGGAATCTGAGCACAAGCTCAGCTGTCCATCCAGCACCCCACAACATTTTATTTGTGGGGAGGGTCTTAAAGGTCTTGCTTTAGAGCCCAACACAGATGTGACTATTCTGCTGGACACAGGATTCAAACCAGCGACCTTCTGATTACAGGCACAGAGCCCCGACCCACTGAGCCACAAAACCAGACATCGAGAGCGTGATGAAGCCCCTGGCTTCAAAACAGTGCAAATCCCCTCTGTGCTTCTTGGTCATGTGACTGTCAGTTCAGAGAGCTACGAACAGTCAGGACAGAGTAAGCTCCTCATTGGAGTATTTCCAAGCAGGAAGTGTCATTATCTGGCTCAGTCTGACTGTCTTAAATGGTTATTTTTTTACATAGTATAAAAAAATGTCATCTTAACATTTACTGCAGTGTCTTAACAGGGAGTCTCTGCCTAATACATCAAAAAGAATGGCAAACTAGACAGATCTATTTCATTACAGTTTGATGACACAGCACTCACTAAAAATATTTGAAACTTAAGGATGAAAGCGGCCTTCTCAGATTTCAGAAGTACTCTGGGGTCCCAGTCAGGTTCTGGCCTGGAGGTTTGCTCTGCTGCAGTGGGTCTCAAACAAGCAAGTACCACTTTGGAAAAAAATCAAAGCAGCCATGTTCCACCCGGGTATAGAAATCATAGTAACCATGAATGTACATGTGTGTACTCACTCACTCACACACACACACACACACACACACACACGAGTTGTGATGAGTATACCTAGCCTGCTCAAAACTCCACAATACTCCACTCAGGCAATTCCTTAGCCTTACTCTGTGCTAAAAGCTTATTGCACTCATCCCTGATATCTCAAAGTCAAGCCAAGCAAGCTCACCCCCCTCACAGACACGACAAATGCTGTTCTGTCTCTGCACGTGTGTCTGCCTGTGCGCGTCTTTCCACGTGTGCGTGTTTCTGTCTGTCTGCCTGGGGGCATCTTTCCACGTGTGCGTGTTTCTGTCTGTCTGCCTGGGCGCGTCTTCGCACGTGTGCGTGTTTCTGTCTGTCTGCCTGGGCGCGTCTTCGCACGTGTGCGTGTTTCTGTCTGTCTGCCTGGGCGCGTCTTCGCACGTGTGCGTGTTTGTGTGTCTGTCTGTGTTATTGTAATTGTTACATTGCAGGGACCAGATTTCCCCACCTTGTGCAGACATTTTTTTTGGTCCCCACTATCATTTTACAAAAATATGTGAATGCAATAAAAAACAAACAAAAGCCAGGTTAAGAGTGTCATGTTGGGTGTAGTGAGTGAGTGAGTGAGTGAGTGTACGTATTAGGTTCATATTACACTGAAGGGACCAAGTAGCAAAGACTTATGAATGCAATCAAGTAAAAATCCCAAACGTTTCGTATTTTGTTTACTTAAAGTAAGGTCTGGGCTGCGTAGGGTTCAAGGTTGTCATGTTGTGATTAGAGTTTTCCCCCATAGAAATGGAGAGTCCCCACGAAAATATAATTACAAACCTGTGTGTGTGTGTCTGAAACCTGTACCTGTACTGATAGACGACATACAGCATTCATTCATCACAGACTTCAGGAAGTAGTGTAACCATTGCAAGTTTTGTGGTTTCTGGGACAGATATGCTTCCCTGTTTATTTTCATGTGATTAGCTCCAAATACAGGACCCAGTGAGGCCATGTGACACTATGATGACACGCTGCCCCTAGGCACTGTCATCAGGGACCCATTACAGTCAGCCTTATCTCTCCCGACTCGCTCGCTGGCGACTTTTCTCAGCTGAGGGGGGCTCTGTGCCGCATTGCAGCCGTGTGACCAGGGATCAAAAGCAGAGAGGATGCTCTCATTTATCTCATTGGATTTAGGCTACCTCGGGAAATTCAGACATTAATGCATGACTAGTATTTACGGCAGTGTCTCCAGCCAGCCACTAAAATGCTCACAGTAACACTCACAGAAGTATGATCATGGTTGCACGCTCATGGTAACACACTCACAGTAACACTCTCTGTAACACTCATACAAGTATGATCATGGTAACACGCTCTCAGTAACACTCTCTGTGACACTCATAGAAGTATTATCATGGTTGCATGCTCATGGTAACACACTTGCAGTAACACTCTCTGCAACACTGATAGAAGTATGATCATTGGAACACACTCACGGTAACACACTCACGGGAACACTCTCTAACAGTCATAGAAGTATGCTCATGGTAACACTCTCTCTGTATCATGCTCAGGGTAACACACTCAAGGTAACATGCTTACGGTAACAACCTCTTGGTAACCTGGCACTCTGAGGCAAAAGCCATCAGAGCTCACCGAGATACAGCTTATGGCACTGTAAGGGGCACCTATCCTGGCACTCTGAGGCAAAAGCCATCAGAGCTCACCAAGATACAGCTTATGGCACGGTAAGGGGCACCTATCCTGGCACTCTGAGGCAAAAGCCATCAGAGCTCACCGAGATACAGCTTATTGGCACGGTAAGGGGCACCTATCCTGGCACTTTGAAATAACAGGGAGTAGACAGTGACTGCAATAAGCTAATCCTCCAGGACAGTGCAACCCGATTTTTGGGAAAAACCGCCATGACTTACCATAGCAGTGAGAACACTGAGATGCTATGTTTGGGTGGGCTGGGATCAGCTAACTTCGCATTTGCGAGTGACATTTCTGTTAATGTCGGGGGAAGCCCCACCCCTCTTCGCATCTGAATGTGCCACATTAGTATCGACGTGGCATGTCAACCCCAACAATTCACACCTCATGCAAAGAACAGCTCCGTTTTGCCTTCCAATATCCACAATAAACATTTGTTATGTCATTGGCAATGGGATCATTTTTAGTAATTGTGTGAATTGCTCCAATTTGATATCAGTTTCCAATGCAGACACATAGCAAGCAGGCTGTGGCGACAACATCCAGGGGCAATATCAGCATGTCCTCTGGAAGCTTACACAGATACACATGCCAAAAGCCATTGCGTAAGAAGACAGCACTCTGGCGGAAATGAATTGCAAATAGGTTGTGATTTATACCAAACAGAATTGGCTATGCGACAATCTTGTCATTTGCAAAACAAACCAGTTGTCTTCAGTAAAATTGGTGTAAGAGGCACCCATCACCTTGCATTTCCACACAGAAGGAAGTAACACCGCAGACAGTGGCACTATGTTTCTCAAAGATGCTAAATGCTACCAACATTAGCTGAGCCACCATCAGAGATCAGTGAGCCTATTGGGTGATGAAGACATCTGCAATCCTGAAGTGTGCGATTTGATTTGGACACTTCCCATTTATTTTGTGGCAATATGGCAAGTCAGCCATTAACTGCTCTCATCTGTTCATCTCCCTCTGCTGTTAAACTGTTGAGTCATCTAGATGAATCCAAATGAAAGGGCAGTTAAATGGTACCGTGTCTAAAAGAGATCTGCGACACCTACACTAAGTGTGAGGATGAAGGCATGTTCAGCGCAGCATCCACACGACTAGCTTTTATTGCCTGAGCTCTAACAGGCTCTGCATTCTGCACAGATGTCCCTCTTTGGCACCACTCCCCCCGTGGTCTGCCTGCAGGAGCTCCAGGCACACCTGTCTCTGCCATCCGCAGCTCTTTGTAAATCAGCCCCTCAAACGGCTGGTAAATCGAGCACAGCGCATGAGCATCTTGCTGTCGTGGCTCCTTCCTATACAGCACTCACAGGGCCAGAATCCTAGATCTGCATGTGCTCACATTCACAAATCAATCCCCTTCTATCAAAAAAAGTATAAGCAACTGTACAAATTTCTTCATTTAACAAAGGTAATCATTTCTGTGAGGAAAGTGGATTATGTAATTGACCAGGAAAAAAATATGAATTTTGTGTCTCCTGCCTCAGCCAATGACAGGCAGGTATGTAGATGAGGGGTGGGGCTAAGATGGGAACGCTGCAATGAATGAAACAGTCGACACGCCATCCAAACCTCCACCTTAAGGTAACATAGTAAGGGAAGTCTGCTGTGTCTCCACAGCTGACAGAAGTGAAAATATACATTATTTCATAAAGAGAACAAGAGACATTAGGGCATTATGACAGAGTCTTTTAGCCCATGTGTTTATGGTCCAGTGTAGGCAGAGGAGGTGGAGAAGAGGAAGTTCACTCATAAGATTTTACAGCCTCCATTTCCATACAAAAATTAATTTTTATATAGTGTCTTTCCCAGCAGGGCTGACTAAAGCACCTAAACTTTTGAAACAACATTACAAGTGCAGCTGAAACAGATTAACAGCAACAGCCGACAGAGAGGGCGCTATAAGCCATAAATCCCATCCCAGCGGCATGATAAGAGTCAGCGTTGCGTGAGCATCTTTGTAGGCCAACCGGAGGGCTTCTTGCTGACTCCCAGCCCGGGCAGAGAAGCCGGTGACACAAATCAAGCCAGCTACGTCACCGCACAGAAGCGACGCTGTGACATTGGAGCGAGCCAGCTACGTCACCGCCCGGGAGCGAGCCCGTGACATGGGAGGGAGACAGCTACGTCACCAGCCGGGAGCGAGCCCGTGACATGGGAGGGAGACAGCTACGTCACCGCCCGGGAGCGAGCCCGTGACATGGGAGGGAGACAGCTACATCACCGCCCGGGAGCGAGCCTGTGACATGGGAGCGAGCCAGCTACGTGACTCAATAACAAATGTGCATGACTTCAGATTAAACACATCTGCTAAATTAAAAATGAAAAAGAGATTATTGACTGAAATGCAGCTGTGAGGGACCCAGGTGGGCTTGCTAGTGGGCGCCATGCCGTTTCGATTTTCTGGATGTTTTATGAGCGATTTACCAGGTTTTTGGGTCCCCCAACCCAAAAAAATCCCACAGAAAAGGAGAAGAGAGACAGGACACCGTAACTGTTTGATGGGGACCTGCCCACCTGCCACATTTGCAATCTGCAGATTACAGCTCCCCTCGCATCCAGCATGTGATTAATTCTGATTCATCTGGAGGCACTCAACTGTGCCAGCCAGTGGCACCAAACCCACTCACCAGCCAGTTGGACCCTCTGGCTTACCTATGATACATGCTGGCACTCATGGTACTGTGACTAGGCAACAGAGGCAATTCCTCTATTAACTGTGGTCAGCGCTAATAACTGATCAAGAGGAACATGTGAAAGGGGACGGAGCACCTCAGGACAGAGTGCCTTGGGACAGAATGTCTCGACAAGGACTGCCTCAGGATTGAATGCCTCAGAACTGAATGCCCTGGGACGGATGGAGTGCCTTTAGACTGAGCCCCAGAGGCTGGATGGAGCGCTTTGGGACTGAATGTCACAAGATGGTGGCACCATCTTTGGACTGAACGCCTTGGGATGGATGGAGCACCCTTGGACTGAAAGCTTTGAAACGAATGGAGCACCTTGGATTGGATGAAGGTTCTTGGGACTGAATGTCTCAGCTGGGATATAGCGCTATGGGATTGAATGCATCAGGCCAGTAATTGTGGCTCGAGACAAATGGACCGCCTTGAGACTAAACACTTTGGGATGGATGGAGCACCTCGGGATAAACGCCTCAGGCTAGATGAAGCTTGGGACAGATAGAATGCCTCAGGATGGATGAAGCACCTCGGGGCTGAACACCTCAGAACTGAACACCTCGGGACAGATGGAACGCCTCAGGACTGAATGCCTCGAAATGGATGGAGTAAGAACATAAGACATTTACAAACGAGAGGAGGCCATTCGGATTAAACACCTTGAGACAAATCAAGCGCCTCGGGACTGAATGCCTCGGGAGGGATGGACTGCCTTTGGACTGAAAGCCTTGAGAAAGATGGAGCGCCTTGGGATTGAATACCATGAGATGGATGGAGCCCCTCAGGACTGAATGCCTTGGGCCAGATGGAGCGTCTCAGGACTGAAACCCTAGGGATGGATGGAGTGCCTCAGGACAGAGCTTGTGTAATGAAACGAAAGCCCATGTTCCGAGACATATGACAAAGCATCTACCTCACAAACTGAAGAGCAAAGAAAGCCATATCATCACAAAAGTGTCAACAGGGAACATTTAACCCTCTGTTCAAAATATGAATAAAGGAGATTCAGCCCTGTGGAGGGAAACAAGCCTGGTAGCATTATTTCGGGAGAAAGGAGCACGAGTCTCACAGGCCCCTTTTCCACTCCACTGGTGCTAGTGCTGGCACTGGGGCTGGTGCTCGACCGGTGCTGAAGTTGGGAACCAGCAAGAGCCTGCCTGCATTTCCACGGACTTAAGAGCCCGTTGGGAACCAGGTGACAACACTGCGCCCACATCACAAACCACGCCCACTTTCCGACATTCTCTTTATTTTGCATCGCCTCTGTTACTCCGCCCACCTCTCATGACGACACGGGTGCTTCATCCAGACCAGCAAAGGTTTGGTGCCGGTTCATCCAGACCAGCAAAGGTTTGGTGCCGGTTCCGAGCCGATTTTGCGGCACCGGCACCATATTTTTTTCTGTGGAAAAGCAAGGCACTGGTTCCAAAATGGGCAGCAGCACCGGAACAGCACCGGCACCTTTGCAGTGGAAAAGGGGTAACAGTGGTCAGGATGAGACCCATGGAGATGAAGCTTGCTGCTGGATGACAGGTGACCCAGGAGTGTAGGCAGATCCAGCACTAAGCGCCTTGGCGCTGCGACTCGGGAAGGTGGCAGAGCGACTGGCATCAGGCATGGCAGCAGCCGGCCATTAAACATCAGTGCTTTACAGATGGAGCCGAGCCAAGGAGTAAATGGATTCCCCTCCAGAGCTGAAAGGAGCGTATTTCTTATGCCTCCAGTCTAAACCTATAATTCTATTCCCCAGTCCCAAACTCAGTGAGGAGCAGGAAAGATTCACAGGCCGAAGAGCAAAGTACAGCACTACATATACATTCATTCAGCAGATGTGTTTATCCAAAGCAACACACATCTTTAAAAAAGCAGGGTCAGCCGGTCCTGGAGTGACTGAGCTTTGCTCAGCGGGCCAACAACCAAATCACTCATTCAATGCTGGGAGTAAAACCAGCAACCTTCCCAGTCACAGGCACATGGCCCCATTGAACCACACAGCAGCTTCTAGACAGCCACTGGACATCCTGAGCCAAACCCACATCATGAATGTGTGCAGAGACAGATTAAAATGACCAATCAAGTCTGGCCAGATTCAGCGGTCACCAGAGCACAGAGACAGATTAAAATGACCAGCCCAGACTGGCCAGGTATAGCAGTCACCAAAGCACAGAGACAGATTACAGGACATTTAATATGGCTGTTCTGAAAGTCAACACTAGGGTGCACCACTGAGCACAGAGGAACAAGTCAGCATTCCGGTAAAAGAATTCCAATGAGCACGGTATCTGCAACATACTTGTTATTGTGCAGCAAGTATCTTCATAGCAATGGTTTACACATCTGGTTAAATAAAAGATATTTACAGCTTAAATGGTAAATGGACTGCATTTATATGGCGCTTTCTACTCCTACGAATACTCAGGTCCCTTAAAGGGACTTTAATCATTACTGTTCATGCCATTAGCGAGTAATGTGTGCAAAAAGGACATTTTCCCTCATATGATATTACATCCATCCCTAATTATCACTACAATACAATAATAAATTTATTAGGGCATTAATTAAGCAGGAGTATAGAACATCACACACACAGAAAGACAGACACACACACAGACA
This sequence comes from Hippopotamyrus pictus, assembly GCA_026781145.1. NCBI lineage: Eukaryota > Metazoa > Chordata > Actinopteri > Osteoglossiformes > Mormyridae > Hippopotamyrus > Hippopotamyrus pictus. The sequence goes on along the minus strand of JAODLC010000065.1, from coordinate 32,330,240 downwards.
AACACACACACACACACACACACACAAACGAGACAGCAATATGAGTGCTGAGGTGATGCCACATAAAAGTAAAAGACTTCTGCCTTTACAAAGACTCACAGCAGGCAGCTTTGTAGACAGTGATGGCCTTTCCAGGCAAACAGATTCACGGCCTGTGGAAGCATGTGCTGCCCTGATGGACCCATACAGCGGAGCCGTGTCTGATTTGAGGGCACTGGCAGTTCCTTAACCTTCACTGAGGCAGGATAAGGAAGGGCAGGACCACTGTGCCGGCACACTATGAGAAACGGCCCATCGCCTAGAGATCCCGGGAAATGATCACACTCACTCACCCCAAACACGCAAGCTGCCACTGACACTCTCTGGTGTTCTGTCATCGACACGGTGACTCAGCACTGCCAGGGCCCCCCAGCCCTGCTGTCACCCAGTGAAATCGACAAGTACCAAAACGGGTATTTATATCAGTGAGTACCTTCTGGAACGTGACTCAGCTGGTGTGGCTGGGTGCACAGGGATGGCCTTTCCGGGCAAACAGATTCATGGCCGGCACCGCAGACTCCGTCAGACCCATGGACCCGCAAGTGGGCGTCAGGAAGAGAAATACGACTATTAATTACATCCATGTCTGGACAGCAAGTCAATGCAGGAGTGATGTCAGGTGCTCTGTCAGACATCTGGCTGTAGCACACCTCCAAGATCAAGAAGGAACAAGATGTCCTGCTCTAAGTAGCTTTTAAAGAAATAAAGCACGCAGTTTTATGCAAGCCAAGATGTCACCCAAGGCATCGGCCAGGAACAAACTGGATTCAAGTAACCACTTACAGTCTACATTGTTATTGCAGTGAAGGATAAAGTGCCTTCTATAACGGATAAATGTATGTATAAAAATGCCCTGCAAATAGTATAAATATTTCAAGACTGGATAGAGACCCACTTGAAAGCATATTGATATGCAGCTATGGTGAGGCAGTAATTCAGTAATACCCAGTATTACATGGGGTTCAGTGAAACTCCTTTAGAGGGAAACAAGGTGGTTTTAGTCCCCCAGCATGGGGCTTCTGAAGGCCTCAGTCAGCTTTGAAGTTAATCTACCTGCAGTCTAATATCCATGCTCCACCTGCAGAAGGGTCTGCATCAGAAAAATGAAGAGGCCTTCATCTAAACACCTCCAGTGCTGAAAGTCCCACCCTCCACTCCACACCGGAGCACCAGCAGCCTGGGGTGTCACTGTGTGAGCCTGACAGTGCGGTTTATAGAAAGGCTCACCCTGAATGACCTCCCCCAGCATGTCAGCTCTGATTAAAGCACATCTCAGGGCTGTGAGGGAGCGCTGTGGCTGAGACACGGAACACACCGGGGGGGGGGGGGGCAGCGCTGACCTGGGCCTGTCGGAGCCCCCGTCCAACTACCCTGTACTCCCAAGCCCACCTCCGATGAGGGCCAGAGTGACCAGCAGACGACCAAGCATTACCACTCTCTGCGCTCCAGTTATACCATGGCAGATCCCTCAAACCAGCCTAAGTATGGCAGGGCTCCCTGCTAGATGCTCTGGACCCCACAGAACTGACAGAAGCAGTCCACAGGAGTGTGGCAGCACCCCCTGCTGGACATACCAGACCCCCACAATGGCGCTGAGCCAACTCCCTCCCACTGGGTTTCCCAGCCACTCCTGGACCCCCATAGAGCAGCTCCCTCCCTGCTCAGTTTTCCACTTTCCTAGCCTTTCCTCGACCCCCCGCAGAGTTTTTCACAGTAACGATTGCATAATGCGACACTCGGAAAACAAAGAGCTTCTGAGAGCTGCAGGGCAGCCAGGCTGGCAGGTGGGGCCCATCTACAGCACACTGTTGGGCCCTTGGCTTCACAAACACCACAGGGTGCACGTGTGTGAGGTGTGCATGACACGCATAACAGACCTTCCTGCACAGGTGGAAGAAGGGTCAGTCTGCACCGTGCATCTCGTTCACTTACTTATTCACCAACACAGGCTCTGTACTTTCTGGTTATTATATGTTATTTATTTTACTCTCTATTACAGGGCTCAGCAAAATGACCTCAAATCAATATCACGATTAACTTCATGTTTTACTCCGATTAATGGACGATTAATTTGTGGGGGGTTTTGCCTTCATATTTCATTGACAAGGTTTGTAGTGTAAATATCCTCAACTATTAAAGCTTGGATATTTTTTCTAATGAAAGACTGCATATCTTGTGTTTATGATATTAAAATAGTTTAAAGAAACGCAGAGATGAACCATTTATGGTTATTCATTGAATATTTCAAACAACTGCAATCAAAGCACAAAACACTTGAAATGAAAACAAACATTTTAGTTTCAATGTAAAAAGCAAATTTCCTAAAAAAAAAAAAAAAAAGCTGTTTCAAACGCTTTTCAAAAATTACAGTACCACACAAATTAAACCACTGAACTGTGTATAATTTAAATATACTATAATACAGTACTTTACATAAAATACAGCTTATTATAGTTTCGCTACTGCATATCGTTGGCTCGTTTTTGGCAGTATATCATAAGCTTTGATGAGTCTAAACCTAGAATTGTTTTTCCCGTCAGGTTTTCTGTGCACGCAGCATTAGCCTTAGGTAGCTAGCCAGAAGCAAACTGGTTACGCGAGGCAAAGTAGACAAGTAAAAAGAAATTACAGTCATTTTATTTTTTTCCATATGTTATGCAAAAAAAGACCCAAAATGAACACTGCACGCGGACTGCTTGATTACTATAAGTGAATTATTTAAACAGTATTCGTACAGGAATGATTCTGTCCCAAGCCGATTGATCCATAAAAGCGGGTAATAACTATAACCGTGATCACTATAAGCGGTTTCCGCTGGATTGACGGTGTAACCTTTGGTCGCTGAAACTGTTTTACCTGATATTTTTTTTGTTCGGCGTCGTCTTCACTAAAGCGACAATGTGTCCAAACAACGGACATGGCTTTTTTCTTTGGTACAAGCTGCTCCTGTTGCTCATTCAGCTCGGAGTTCGAGTTCGCCTCCCTGTTTCTTCCACGTCGCAGACTGGACGGGGCGGAGTCACGTGACACAGGCAGTAGTATGTTTTTAAGGGGACGGTACATGAACGCACACTGGGGAAAGTGTTAACAGAATTAAAGAAAAACAAAAAAACAGTAACCGGCATTGGCAAGATTACGTAGATTAAAGTTTCTGAATGTCGATTTTGATTAATTGCGTGCCATGTCATGATATCATCACTCTTGTATGATGATACTTGCTGATATTGGATGGTGGTATTTGATCACATAGGATGGTGGTATTTGGTAACACTGGATGGTAGTATTTGCTGATACTGGATGGTGGCGTACTAGATATCCTGTACCCTCTCTGCTGTCTATCCCATGTATCCATGGTGCATCCCAGATGTCAGTGCTGCCATCATTTCAAGCACCACCTTCCCTACCAGACCGGGACTTTCAGATCCCCACGGCGAGATCAAAGTGCTGCCTGACACCAGCAGTCAGTACTGCAGAGTCACAATCACAGCGCAGGGTGGTAATAAAGTAAGGACTGAAATGAGGTCACGATCCCCCGCATTTCTGTTACTAATTCAAGCCAATCACTTCCGATGAGTCCTGATGACTGTGTGCTAAATGTGTGACTTATCAGCAATCAGGCCAGGGAAGCGAGATGAATGAGATGCTTTTTACATAGCAGGAAATGGCGGGAGGGCAGAGCCTGGGCTCTGCTAAGCCAACATTAACGGAGTAAATAAGATTCAGCAGAGAAAATGCTGTGTCAAGGAAAACCACGGAGACCGAAGATTTCCTGTTTTCCAGAGAAGAGACAGTGATGGGGAAGGCAGCCAAAAAGCTGGTCTCACTGGAACCGAGCCAGTTAACGAGGCAGCGAAGGGCACAGGGAAACTCAGCAGAAGAGTGCTGTTGATACGCATTTATACGTGCAAATATAACACGGATGTGCATGCATGCCTGTAGTTATGTGCATAGCATGTACATGTTACAATCATGTACACTAATCCAAGCTGTCAGGTCTCCAGAACGATGCTGCGTGATGTTCGGCTGCTCAGCCGTCAGGCCCTCATCAGCAGGGACAGAGCTTTGCCCCAGTTATAGCAGGGACTGGCTGACCCTGCTCTCTCAAAAATCTACATGGGTTTGGATAAAAGGCAAATATAAATGTAAAATGATTCTGTCCAAACTGGCCCCGAAGAGCATCTATGGGGAAAGGACTCTCCCACTTTCAGCTCCTCACGGTCCAGGAGCCCAGAGAAACTTCCACAAACCTCTAATCTCGCACTACAGCAGAAACCCTGCACTAGGCCACTCGGCAATGACGAAAACCTCCAAAAAACCTGGAAGAAGACTAAACAGTAAAATGTGATCCAAGGCAGGGAGGGACATCCATGCCGACTGATTTCCCCACATGAAGCAGAGACCTGGCAGCCTGTTAAGCCGGACCGGCCAGGACGCACCTCTTTATCCGAGGGCTCCAGCTCTCTGATGGCATGGCACCTGCCTTATCAGGGAATCCCAGGAAAGCGGCTGCCCCACCCATGCCCTGTGCCGCTCAGCCGTGGTTTGTCAAATCAAACAGCAGCTCCCGTTCAAAGGCTGATGGACCGTCACTGTCACCCACTCACCGACCCTGCGGTGACCTCAGCCGGAGCGAGGCAGCGGGAGGAACAGTAACATGGTTCTTACATGCATTACGTCACCCGAAGGACCTGCGGGGAACCTTCCGGAAACTTCCTGGGAAAGTTCGGGGAGACAGATAGGTTTAACGTGCGGGCATGGCCACTGCGTAATTTGAACCCTATACATGAGGGTGCAGCATCTCCCACTGGCAGAATCTCGAAATGCCACGGTGACCCAGATCACAGCCAGTACAGGGGGGTGTTAATGGCTAAACATCTACAGTAAGCAGGAAGTGACACAATCCAAGAGAATAAACGGTTTACTGAAAAACAACAAACTGGCTGCATCCCACCAGAAAGCTTTCAACCAGAAAGGCGTGAAACACGTACGGTTACATGCATAGTGACTTCACACTTTCCTTACCTGGCCGCCATTTATTCACAAAGTGCCCTGAGTCAGACCTCATTCCTGCCGCACTTAGCTTTGAAAATGAAGCTCGTATTTAGTGTGAAATGACACCATCCGGAACAGAGAGGACGGGCAGCCTTTGGGGACACGTGTGGCTGCTGAGCCTCAAGCCAACACGAGCCTTCATTTCCTAACACACGATCCAGAACAGAAACCGCCTGCCTCTACCCGCAGGCCTGGTCGGGGGGGGGCACTCCCGGTTCAGCTCCACCCCCACAAACACCACAGTCCTGACCTCCCTGTGGCAGCACATTTACTAAGATATGACCAATACGGAGAACATCTACACGTAAGGAGGACATGCATATTTGTGAATGTGCTGTATTTCTGGGGGGCGGTTTGTGGCGCAGCAGGTTTGGATGCTTCACCTGTGATTAGTGGATCCCAGGATCAACTGAGTTGTCACTGGCCCCTTAACCCCCAATCACTCCGGGGACTGAATGACCCTGCTCTGTCAATTGTTCATTTTTTGGCTAAAAATGTCTGAAACACAAATAAAAACGTAGATGTCCCTCACAGTGGTGCAGTGCTTAGCACTGTTGCCTCACACCTCTGGGACCCGGGTTCAAGTCTCCGCCTGGGCTCCATGTGTGTGGAGTTTGCATATTCTCCCCGTGTCATCGTGGGGTTTCCTCCGGGTACTCCGGTTTCCCCCCACGGTCCAAAGACAGGCTGATTGGCGTTCCTAAATTACCCATAGGTGTGCATGTGTGAGTGAATGGTGTGTGAGTGTACCCTGCGATAGGCTGGCCCCCTGTCCAGGGTTGTTCCCTGCCTCATGCCCGTTGCTTCCGCGATAGGCTCCGGACCCCCCGCGACCCAGTTGGATAAGCAGGTTGGACAATGGATGGATGTCCCTCACATGAACAAGCCTGGAGTCGCACAGAGAGCATCCTTACAGGAAAAGGCACTTTAATCTAGGCCTCCCGCATCAGCAGGAAGGAGGCAGCTGTTTACTTTACTTATATGTCTACATGTTTATTTTTTACCTGCATCTATATTTCCACCTTTTTATTCTATTCTTTTGTACTTTTCTCTTTATGTTTAATTCTACACCTCATGCCACCAAATGCACCAGAACAAATTACTTGCACTTTTTCTTCAGATTCTGTGGTCATTTTATTTGCTGCCATCGTTCTGTATACCAATGGGGGGGGGGGCTATGTTAAATCTCAGCAGGTGGGGTGACAGTGGGGCAGGAATCTGCAGCACATCCTTACACGGAGTGCAGGCCATGCAGGGCAATAGCTAACACAGCCCATCAGTGTCAAAGGAGAGAGCAGCAGCACGCAGGAAGCTGCCATCGAGACCCAGCAGCACGCAGGAAGCTGCCATGGAGACCCAGCAGCACGCAGGAAGCTGCCATGGAGACCCAGCAGCATGCAGGAAGCTGCCATGGAGACCCAGCAGCATGCAGGAAGCTGCCATGGAGACCCAGCTTACTCATGATGCGTTCTCTCACAAACCTGTCTGGCTATTCATGCTCGACATGTACACCCATCACAAACAATAACTCAATGTCCCTTCAATGTGTAACCTTTGCAAAGTCATTAAAAGTGATGAATTAACATTATTACAATATATCACTAGCTTCTTCAACCCCTAGATGATGAAAACAGCAAAACCGCATTCAAATGAGCCTCTTATCTTCAAAGGCTCTCTGTCAAAGCATCAGGATTCTTATCTGGGGTCCGGTATGACCAGGTCTGTAATCACGCCATACCGCACACCCACACTTTTGGGCAACATGGGGGGGGGGAGGCCAGTACCTTCATCTCTCATCTCACAGCAGAAACAGCAGGAGGAGACAACAAATAGGCCATGAACAGGAATCTTGACTGAGCAGGGGCCCTGTGGAGCTTTGAAACAGAGGCGGGATCACGCCTAATCTCCGCATTGGCAAGGTAGCGGGGGGGTACAGCAACCATCTGCAAGCCTTTGTGCAGAACTGCGATAGCAGAAGCAGGCTATGTAAAAGAGAGCGCCACCTAGGGGAAGTGTGGGAATGAGAACGAAGGAGACTGGAACTGAGGAGGCGGGTAAGGAGAGACCAGTCGGGGGTCAGGATGGGACAGAGATCCAGGGGACAAAGGAGAAGAAAGGACAGGAGGGGAGAAGAGAGGAGATGAGTGAAGAGGAGAGGAGAGGAGAGGAAAAGAGTGTGAAGAGGAGAAGAGAAGGAACGAGGGAAGAGAGGAGGTGTGGAGAGGGGAGGAGAAGAGAGGGAAAGATGGGAGAGAGGAGAAATGAAGAGATGAGGAAAAAATGGAGAGGAAAAGAGTGAAGATGAGAGGGGGAGAGGTGAGAGTGGAGGAGAGGAGGGGAGAAGAGAGGGAAGGTCATTCTCAAGTGTTAGTCTGCAATGGGAAGCAACAGAATATCCGTCAGCCACAGACCCCATTACGCTTCAAGAGGAAAGTGACTCAGACGTTTAAGGTCGACACACACAACACCACTATCCCTACCTTTATGCAGACTCTCCTTTCATTTCTAACTCATAAACCTCAACCGAAGTTGGAGAACCCTAACCCTACCCAGCCCTAACCTTAACCATAACCTTAACCATAAGTTACCAAAGAAAATACAAGACATTTGGCTATTTTCATTTTGGATTGCATTCACAGATTTATTTTTAAATTTTGTTTTTCTATTTCTCTTATAGGGACTGGATAAATGTCCTTACAAGGTACAAAATGTTTTTATAATTAATTAGTTCTTCGGGGCTGGGGGGGCGCTGTGTCTGTGATTGGAAGGTCACTATTAGGTCTATTTATGCTTCTTTGGGTAAAAGCGCCTGTTAAATAAAATGTAAAATTTCCCTCCTGGTCTTTAAAGTCCAGACAAAGAGCATCCATCTCAGCTTCCATCAAACTAACAATTGTTTGCATTCTGCGTACTGCCTTTGCATTTGGACTTTTATAGTTCTGCTACAGTTTTCCTTTTCATTCGGTTCCTTTCCTCACACTTGTTTTCCTCACACTTGCTTTCCTCACACTCGCTTTCCTCGCACTCACTTTCCTCACACTCGCTTTCCTCACACTCACTTTCCTCACACTCGCTTTCCTCACACTCACTTTCCCCACACTCGCTTTCCTCACACTCGCTTTCCTCACACTCACTTTCCCCACACTCGCTTTCCTCACACTCGCTTTCCTCGCACTCACTTTCCTCACACTCGCTTTCCTCACACTTGCTTTACTCGCAGCCCTTCACATGTGTGCCGAACATCAGAAACAAAACCTTATCATCACCAAGTACATACTGTATGCATGCACAGGGAATGCAGCATGGAATGTCAGTGCAGTCATTTAAATGAGAAAAATAACACTAAACAAGTAGACGATAATGACAGTGGATACAACAGAATCATCTGGAAATCTGAGTGCAATGAAGATAAAACAGTAAAGAGTAGAATAATATAATAGCTAATAAATAATAACTGGGACGTACAGAACCTGATGTTCTTCAGGAATTTTTAAAAATGACTTTGTTTCTGCCCCCAGTGTCCCAGTGCAGCTGCTGAGAGCAGCACATGAGATGTCTGTGCCTGGAGCTCTTTAGGTAGCGTTTCTCCCCGAAGCAGTTTCAATGGCCCTTTACGCTCACAGAGGATATATCTGCATCTCAGAACAGCTCCTTCACGTCAGCTGCTGACTGATAAACACACTCATCTGTCTCCCGCTCTTGGAAGAACTGGCCAAAGAATCTCTTGAATGTCATAATCTTGTGGTGAAAAAGCTGAAGGCTTGAGTGACACCAAACAGCATCTTCTCCGACTCTCGGCACTCCTGCGCAGGCACTGCTGGACTGGTGCTGTCGGAAAACTCACTCGCAAGTGTGCGTCTCAGTGCCGACGCCGCCTGCTCCGCGTGTGGAGGGTGAAGAGACAGAGAGGCGGCAGCTGTCCGCACAGTACCTCCGGAGCTCCACTAGATGGAGGCAGCTCTTAAAGATCAGCGCTCTTCCCTTTCACAGCACATGTATGCAAGCTGGTTAGATTCAGTACAAAGAAGAAAAGGATCAGGCTCTCCTTACTACACCTGGAGACCATACAGGAAATCTGCATGTATCTGCATATCATGGGAAGTTTGTGATGAGGGGTGGGGGTGGGGAGGACAGACAGAAGACAACAGTGCCAGGATGTGGCCTCTGTGTGTACACAGGGCCACCCAACCTTCCTCCTGTAGAAAAGGCCTGATCATTTCCAAGTATGATGTAAGGAGTGATCTGCTTCTGAGCTGTGGAGAAATTAGGCCAACTTCACACGTAAATGTACAATACATAAAAAAGAACTTACAGGCAAGACTGGAACATCATCTGGGATGATGAAGTGGAAAGTGACTGCATTGGGGGTTAAATGTCACCATTAGGGCTGCAACAACTAATCGATAATGGTAATAAAAATAGTGGACAGCGAATTTTATCATCTATTGATTGTATTTTTGCAGTTTGCTGTATCAATTGCATATAATGACATCACCCTCTAGCTAGACTAATGTTGGTGCATTAAGCCCAGTTCATTTCCCTTTTCCACATGGTCCGTGCACGGCTGTGCATACAGCAGTGATATGATACTAGACCAGGAGAGGGCAGTGTTGTCAGATTTGGTGGGTTCCCACCCAAATTGGCAGCTTTTAATTTATTTTTGTGGATCAGAATTGCTTTGGGCGGGTTTGCACGTGGGCACATTGTATGCACACTGAGTTTGTTGGTGTTCGTGCAAAGAGGAACATATATGTGAACAGATCATATTGCCACTGGAATAGTATTAACTTATAGATTGTACTATGCTACAGCTAACACGAACCCTGTGGGGCAGAAACGCCCTTTGTTCTGAGACGTGTGTGACGTGTTGGTGAGAAGCTTCGTTCCCAAAGATGACGTGATAGTGTGGCTGCAGGTAAGGCGCTACGACCCTGCTTGTGAGCGGAGCTGAGACTTGGCTTGGATCAGCACATCCCTGCTTTTAAGTACGGCACACTAAGTAATCATGACAATTAAAATACTGAACTATTGATCAAATACTTTGGGCAATTTCATGCGTTTTGCTGGTTTTTGAACTGTTTTTGGTTTGGAATCCATCAGCTATATCTAAGACTGAGAGAAGGCAGATGAAATGCAACAAACACAAATACATCCAGTGTAATGAAATGGATAAACTTTTTTATGAATAGTTTTAAGGTTGTTACTAGGCTTGGGTGGTATTACAGTAATAAAGCATACTGCAGCATTTTCACACACTGCAAATTTTAATGTCAAGATTTCAAATGCTAGGATAGTGTTGATTTTGTAAATAGCATCAAAATACAGTACACCACAGTATAACGTACAGTTGATAGTGAGCTAAATATGGTAGAGACAGTGGATCTTTGTTTCTATGCCACTTTATCACTTTATACAGTTTAAAACTAGACAATATGTAGGCAGTGACTGACACAGTGCAGTGATAGTGCTGGACGAAATGTGGTCAGTGACTGACATAGTGCAGTGATAGTGCTGGACGAAATGTGGTCA
>JAODLC010000065.1:32269023-32279307 GCA_026781145.1 Hippopotamyrus pictus | reverse complement strand
AAGGAAGAGGGAAACAGGTGGAGGTTGGGTTGGTCATATAGTATCAGCAGCTTATATCTGATATAAGGAAGAGGGAAACAGGTGGAGGTTGGGTTGGTCATATAGTATCAGCAGCTTATATCTGATATAAGGAAGAGGGAAACAGGTGGAGGTTGGGGTGGTCATATAGTATCAGCGGCTTATATCTGAATTAGGATCCATTAAAAGAGGATGATGTGCACTACAGACCAAAGAGGAATACAGTACCCTAAGTACACATCAGGCTTATCCACATCAATGTTACACATCAACACAGACTCCAGGCTCAGTCTGAGTCCCGGGCAGCACAGTGCCCCTGGAGGAAGGCCGCGAGGCCCTGTGTCCGTGACACGTTACTCCTCAGGCTGTCATCAGAATTAGCTGTGGTTTGTATCACAGGAACCCGTCTGTACAGAGGATTGAGACACTGGGCTGGGCACTGCGTCACCAAAGTGGTGAAAGTTAGATCATAAAAGAGGAAATGTTTTTTTGTAGAGCTAATTGGAAAAAAGGAAGATAATGTGTTAATATTCATAGTGCTGAAAAGGCAAAGGGGTGTTAATTCTTATTCTTTCTCAAGATACATAAATACTATCTGCCATCTCTGAGTAGACTGTGAGTAACAAAGAGCTCAGAGCAGCAGAGATGGGAGCTGGAGACTCTCTGACCTTCTGGGGCCTGGCTCTGCTCGTCTTACCTGGTAAGAGCAACAACTATCCAGTATTTGTCAGCATTTTTGTTCAGAACCGAATCGATCTTCATGCTGCAGTTACTGTTTAGTTGGTATAATTCCAGCCTCATAAGGGCTGATATGAGGTGAGAGGGGATGTTAGCTGGAGAGGAATGTCCAGTGGGAATCTTTGGGGTCTGATTCTAGCACAGACGTTTCTACCATTTCCTGTCTTTCTGTGGTTTAGAAATGTTCCTCACATGAGATAAAGCCACAGTGCATCTAAATTATATTTAATCATTTAAGAAGAGCACACCAGTCACGGTGAGGCGAGTCCTGCAGTGAGGTCACTGCTTCAAACCTGCTGTCGTTTATTCAGGTATCAGTTTGGCTCATTCCTCATCTTCTCATCTTCACCACGTTACCGCAGCATCCGCTGTCAGCGGAGGTGTAAAATGGAGCAGACGGCTGACAAAGCACACGTCCGGCGAGTCGGACATTAATAGTCTCTTTGGATTTTTATAAATTCCTGCATTTCTGCTGTTTAATATGGGCCTGATAGCTTCTGGTGTCCTGTATGTTCATTATTAAATAAGTTTGGCTTCCAAACTAGTTCAAAAAAGGAATTTTTGGTTGTATTTTGATGTGTGGACCAAAGATTAGGAGAGCATAAATATAAATATATAAAAACCAAAAAACTTATATTTACGTGGAAATAACTGCATTTAGCCATAAAGACAGCCTTTCTGAAAACCAGTTCTGATTCAGATATAATAATATTATAAATATTCACAGGAAAGTATATTTGTGTTCCTTTTCTTGCAATGTGAAAATGCAAAAATACAGAAAAATTATTCATTCTGTTCTGATTGTCCAGGGGCAGGAGCCTTTCTGACCATTAGAACAGGGTGGGGGGGGGGGGTCAGCGAATCCATTGGTGATTTTTTGGTGAATTAAGAGTATATAATTTATTTTAGGAAATTAACCACCCCCTCTGCAAACCTCCAGCGTTCTGCAGCCCGACAGAATACTGGCCACAGACCGGGGGGTGGGGACCCCAACTCTAGGTCATGAATCCAGTCTGATTCTCTGTGTTGGCATATATGGCAAAGAAATTCTCTTTGGTGGCCAGTCCCAATGTTCCCCGTTCCGAAAACTGACACTGAGGTTATTTTCTATAATTGCTGTTTTCCAGGGGTCATGAGTCGCAGTTGGGCTGTATGGTACCCAGTGAATCCAGTCTGTGCTGTGAGAGGATCTACTGTGGTCATTCCCTGTGGGTATGATTATCCAATGAATTATCTAGAGAGTTACACAGTGGACACATTCATGTGGTGCCATAATCATAATATCTGTATAGATACACCATATGTCTGTCACAGTAAGAATACAAATGTCAGTAGGCAGTACAAAGACAGAGCAAAGTGTTTGGGAGACAAAGAGAAGAACTGTACATTACAGATAAAGAACCTTACAGACGCTGATGCTGGAGTGTATAGATTCAGGTTTCTAACCAATCAGGCAAACGGAAAATGGACTGGTCAGGATGGAGTGACTCTAAAAGTCGATGGTAAGTCTTGTTGAAAGTATTTACAGCCAATGATGTCACCAAACATAACAATTTAGCCAATGATGGACTAAGGGGAGGGGGGGGGGGCAGCCTGGTGTCCCCATGACTGAAAAAACATACAAAAATGCTAAAGTACCCTTTAGAGTGGTGAAAACATGCTATTAGCTGCACTTCTTAAGGTTTAGTGCCATGTCGGGTGCCCCTTTCATGTGAGATGATGTGCTCTATAGAGTAAGAGAATGTGATGAAGCATCTTAATGAGTGCCTCTCTAGTAGAGAAAATGTGATGTAGTGTCTTAATGAGTGCCTTTCTAGTACAGAAAATGTGATGTAGTGTCTTGAGTGCCTTTCTAGTAGAGAAAATGTGATGTAGTGTCTTAATGAGTGCCTATCTAGTACAGAAAATGTGATGTAGTGTCTTACTGAGTGCCTATCTAGTAGAGAAAATGTGATGTAGTGTCTTAATGAGTGCCTATCTAGTAGAGAAAATGTGATGTAGTGTCTTAATGAGTGCCTATCTAGTACAGAAAATGTGATGTAGTGTCTTAATGAGTGCCTATCTAGTACAGAAAATGTGATGTAGTGTCTTAATTAGTGCCTTTCTAGTACAGAAAATGTGATGTAGTGTCTTAATGAGTGCCTATCTAGTACAGAAAATGTGATGTAGTGTCTTGAGTGCTTTTCTAGTACAGAAAATGTGATGTAGTGTCTTAATGAGTGCCTTTCTAGTACAGAAAATGTGATGTAGTGTCTTAATGAGTACCTTTCTAGTGAACCAAATGCAATGTGATGCCCAATAAGGTGCCCTTTCAAAGGCCCTATGGTGCCCCTCCAATGGAAAAGGGGGGCATTATGAAGTACCAATTCTATTGGAGGAAAATGATTTCCTCTAGGGTGCCCTTCCAAGTAAGAAGACATGATGAATTGCTCTTGTTGTGTGTTGATGATCACCTCTGAAGGGTGCCCTGCCAGTGAAGGAGATGAGATACGGGGCCCAAATATTAAAAACAGTTTCTCTTCTCTTTCTTAATTAAAGAAGCAAACAAGACTGATATAACTTTTCATGATGTCTTGTGGGTTCTAGGTGGTTCATGGTCTGTAGATTATGCAGAGAGAACCCTGTGTGCAGTGAGAGGATCGACTGTGGTCATTCACTGTCGATTTAATCATCCAGAGTCATACAGCGTGGAGTCGATGATGTGGAGCCATAATACTGAGGACTGTGCTGGAAAATCACATGTCTGGTACAGTAACAGTTCTAAAATAAACATCAGTGCTGAGTACAGAGACAGAGCAGAGTTCCTGCGGAACACAGAGAACAACTGTACATTAATGATAAAGAACATTACAGAGACTGTTGCTGGACTGTATAGATTCAGTTTCACAGCTGATGGGTGTGAACTGTGCGCTCAGCCTGGAGTAGAACTGCGAGTCGGTGGTGAGTCTGTACTGTCCGCCACTTTCACCTTATTTTCATATCACACAGCATAAGCAGAATGTTTGTATTCTATGCTTATTTTCATTTAGAAATTACTGAGTACTGAGTGCCCTGCCAGTGAAGGAAATGAGATGCGGTGCCCCTCTATTAAAAACCGTTTGTGGTACTCGAGAGAAAAGCAGAGGAAATAATGTTCCCTCTTGCTATCCCTATGTGTAAGAACATGTGATTTCTAGCTTCTACCTGTACTCGACAAAACACTAGTCAAATGATCTTAATCAGGGATGGAGACCTTTACGTCATGCATAGTCAACCATTGTACATTGGGGGATGCACACGGCACGTGATAATCACTCTGCTGTCCCTTCAACAGCCAGTGTCTGACACTAATTTCAGCTCTACTGTGTATTATTTTGGAAATACTGAAAAAAACTCCTGCTTCTAAAGGTTCTGGTCTATAAGACTCCTACAGGCCTTTGTAGATGATAAATATAGTAGATCATGAAGTACTTTGGTTAAGTGGAACTTTTGTGTTTCTGTGAATTTGATGCAATTTACCCTGAATAAAAGAGAACACAGAGAATCAGTGAATGAGAAAAATAAGTATGACTTGTCTGTAGGATTAAAGGTTATACCAACCTCATCTAATAGAGATATAGAGGTACGAGTAGGAGACATTGTGGATTTAACATGTGGCACAGAAATCTGCTCTCGGCTAATCAGACTCCACCTGGTTTAAGGACAACCAGCCAATCACAGAAACGCAGTCCATACTTCACTGCAATCCTGTCTCTAAGCATCACTTTGGAAATGAGTCCTATGCTTTAAAAGGCAGTAAAGTGTCCAAAAATGGATTTTAGTGGTCTAAGTCAAAAACAGCATCACAGCACAGCAAGACTGATATAACTTTTCATGATGTCTTGTGGGTTCTAGGTGGTTCATGGTCTGTAGATTATGCAGAGAGAACCCTGTGTGCAGTGAGAGGATCGACTGTGGTCATTCACTGTCGATTTAATCATCCAGAGTCATACAGCGTGGAGTCGATGATGTGGAGCCATAATACTGAGGACTGTGCTGGAAAATCACATGTCTGGTACAGTAACAGTTCTAAAATAAACATCAGTGCTGAGTACAGAGACAGAGCAGAGTTCCTGCGGAACACAGAGAACAACTGTACATTAATGATAAAGAACATTACAGAGACTGTTGCTGGACTGTATAGATTCAGTTTCACAGCTGATGGGTGTGAACTGTGCGCTCAGCCTGGAGTAGAACTGCGAGTCGGTGGTGAGTCTGTACTGTCCGCCACTTTCACCTTATTTTCGTATCACACGTCATAAGCAGAATGTTTGTATTCTATGCTTATTTTCATTTAGATATTACTGAGTCAGATACTGAGTCAGACGAGGCTCATTAATGAACAGGAGAATACCAGCTCTGAGAAGAACATGTGTAGCAGCAAGGAGATCATAGCAGTGAGAAGCTTGTGACTGTGATTCAGTGCATGACATGAGGCTCTCAACAATAATGCTGATTTACAGCTTTAGGATTTGCCATGTTGTTAGAGCCTGTTTCAGAAATACCTCACACAGTAATGCAGAAAAACCCTATTGCTTGTTCTTCTGCATATGATTTCAGAATTAAAGGTGATGGTGACCTCATCTGCAGGAAAGGGGTTATTGGCAGAAGGAGACTCTGTGAATCTGACATGTGGCTCAGAGAACTGCTCTCTCAGCCAATCAGAATTCACCTGGTTTAAGGACAACCAGCGGATCACAGACACACTGCCCACAATTCACTTCAATCCTGTCTCCTATAATCACTCTGGAAATTACTCCTGTGTATTGAAAGGAGACAGAGGGGTTGTGTCCAATACCATTATACTTAATATTCAATGTGAGTATGTAGTCTGATCCTGGAAATCAACAGCATAGTCTGATTCTCAAAATACTGTTCACAAAACCTTTGTCCAAAATGCTCAAAAATGCATAAAAATACCCACAGAAACAGAATTAGGAGTAATAATTATTTAGATTAAGGCAGAAGAATAATAAGTCCACAATTAAAAATAACACACAAATTGGCTTGATTAACATGCACGTTTTATTGATACAGCACATATTTACACTGGGTTCCCTTATTACAATGTGATTGTGCCTTTTCAGCTGAAAGTAACCTGATGACAGTGATACTAGTGTGTCTGGGGATACTACTGGCTGTTTTAGCTGTAACAATCTGCATGATGAGGTGAGTCTTTTATTACTTGTTCGCTGTATATAATGTATGTTTTTTAAAATGATTTGTGATATTTGTTGTTGATTGATCTTACAGTTTATTCTGAGACACGGGTAACTGGCTTCCCATCATTCTCTCTGCGATCATCATGCTCATCGACACAAACACACATATATCACCAAAGAAGCCCCTAAATTAACATAATCAAAGCCAGTGTCCTGAGCAGAACCCCAGGGTGATGCCCTCAGCGGCCCACAAGAACAAGACCCCCATCATCCCAAGAGCCCCCCTTCTCTTAACCAGTTAGCTGGTTAATAATAATTATAATAATAATAATAATCAAGTTTTTATTGTCCCTTATGGGGAAATTCTTTTTATGCCTCCCTCAACTTGCTCTTTTAGAGCACGTTGTCTGTGAAGGGCAGCCACGTGTAGCGGTGCCCAGGGAGCTGGGGGTTAAGGGCCTTGCTCAAGGACCCACAGACATGCTAAGGCTGGGTTTAAACAGGCACACAGGCTTAGCCCAATGAGCCACACGCTGCCCCTTAGCAGAGCTCCCTCAGTGCTCAGTGTGACCCTTGTGTCTCCATGGTAACCCCCCCCTCCATCCCAGTCTCTGACGCTAGTGTCTGTGGGAACATTACTGGGGCTTTAGCTGGAACAAACCTCTTGATTGGTTTGTTTTATACTTTATTATAAATGAATTTTATCAGATTTTTAAAGTTTTATGTGAAAATACTTAAGTTTTTGCAATTTATCCAATTTGTGTAAATATAGGGTGTGGTGAATGTAATTTGAAATTAAAGTATATTTTATTATGGTCTGTGTCTGTTACATCCAGCTCCGATCGATCCTCGTGTGTGCCACGCGCCCTCATCACCTCTTGTCGATTCCTGATTTGTTTCCACCGGTGTCGAGTCAAGTCCAACCAGTCCCATCTACATAAGTCCGCGTCATCCTATGTTACATGTCTGTCATTGATGTTTGTTACGGTTTACCCCTTGTCCTTGCCGGTTCCTGCATTTAAACCAGCGTTTGGCTCTACGTCCTGGTTCTCTCGCCTGTTTGCTTGCTCGCTCACCCGCCGAACGTAACAGTGTCATGTGTCTCTTAGAAGGAAGAGAAATTCACTGAATGTCCCAAATGACAGAGGGGGGGGGAATCAAGTAAGTCTGATGTGTTTATGAACCTATTTTTCTGGGTATGATTATATTTTTAAGGGTATGATAAGTTGATTATTTATAAGATCATTCTTATATACTCTATAGTACTTTTTGATCCCGGGAATCTGATGCACAATTACGGATTTTTTTTTTCTTTTTTACTTCAACACAATAATAAAAATGCCTGATTTATTTGTACATTAAAATTTCCCTTTGTCTCTCTCCATCTATAGGTCACAGACGATAATGAGTATGAAGACATTGCAAAGTCTGGCTCTCAGACCAAGAGTGAGAGACAGGAAGTCCCGTCTCAGGGAGAGGAAGTCTGCTATGCTTCCGTGCAGTTTAACACCAAACCACCAGACAGGCAGTGAGTGTGAATCTTGCTCATTTCACTTCATCTGTATGGGTCAGAATACAGAAATACCAAGAGCAGTTTTATGTTTTAGAATTAAAAATGAAAGACCCCTGTCAGACTGTTAATACTTAAATATTTATATTCAAACGCTGCAGGTGTGATGTCAGTAACGCGGAGACTCATGATGATGCAATCGTATACGCTGCGGTCCGAAAACCAGCCGACTGCAGCTAAAAAAGGTAAAATATCAGGACCATCATGTTCCGTGATCGGTGGCAACACTGAACCCTGAATATAACAGAACATCACGGCAATATCTCCAACAGACACCAAGCGAGATATTTAAGTACTCTACATCTATCTAAGATACCTAATGAAGTACTGCTGGCTCTTAATTACTACGCCAGAAATCCTCTCTGACTCAGTGTATCCACCGAAAGGTCTCATTGGAATGGTTTTGTTGTGTTTACACACATAAACATAAAAATTATTTAAAAAAAAAAAATTCATGCATTCATCTGTGGATAACTTTTATAATACAGGATCTCTGAAAGTTTTATTAAATTTATCAATGATAAGTTGACTATTTATTAACAAACAATACATTTATGGTCATCAAGTAAAATGACATCTACTAATATCAGTAATCAACCATTTTAGGAGTCTCCTGTGGCTCCACTCCTCTGCTTCCTCCTGATCGATCCTCCCTCCCTCCACAAGGACGCCTCCCTTCCAGAGCTGATTCCATAGAGCACACTGGAGCTGCAGTGACCATTGAGCACACTGAAGCTGCAGTGATTACAGGGCAATCTGGAGCAGCCCTTTGGCTGAGTCACCCTCAGTGAACTGAGGCAGTTTGTCAGTTTGTGCCTGGTGCCCTTTTCTGGACAAACATTCAGTTTCAGATGTTTCAGAATCTTTATTATCATTGTACAAGTTCAACAAAATTAGGTGCAGTCTCAGCTGTATTAATGTATGTAATAATCTATGGCTCACACTGTATTGAACCCTGCTTCTGCTTTTGAGTGTAGGGCTCCCCCTTGTGGGCAGTCGAAAGATAAGTAGTCTGACTAAGTGACTGACTGCGAGCCCTGTGACACACTGGTCTCCTGCCCAGAGTGAACCGCTGCCTTATGGTCTGTGCTGCCTGGCATAGCACCCCCCCCCCCCCACAACCCTGACCAGAAACAGCAACTGGAAGATCATTTTTCATCATCCATTCTGTCCAGAATTAGCATAAGCATAAATAAAAAATTGGTTTGTATTCCTGGTGCATATTTACTGGTTTAACGAAGTCAGAGGGAGCAGAGACTGCAGAAGCATCCTGGCACATTTTGGCCTTTGCAGGGTGAATCCCAGCTGGTCAGGGACAGGGATGGGACAGACTTCCTGTGTGGGTGAATCCCAGCTGGTCAGGGACAGGGATGGGACAGGAAGAGCAGAGACAGACTTCCTGTGTGGGTGAATCCCAGCTGGTCAGGGACAGGGATGGGACAGGAAGAGCAGAGACAGACTTCTTGCATGGAAACAGTGTCATCGTAGACTTTTATTGCATTTCCGGTGCTTTCATATATTTATGGCTCAATTTAATGATTTTGATCTCTTTCATTTGCTGTGCGTAAACATTATTACTGTTTTGGTTTTGCCATATTTTCATTGTTGAATGATTTCCCTTAATTTTCTGTAGCAAAAGCCTTGATTTGTTACAATTCCTGGTGTTCTGACCATTCATTTAAACTATGTGGTCCTCTCTGTCCCACAATATTTCACAGATCCTACAACTCCAAATCAGAAAAAGCTAGAATGAAATGCAAAATGCAAATAAAAAAAGTGATTCTGAAATTTATTTCATTGCAGACATTATGAACCCAAGTTTGTGTTCATGTTTATGTTCATGTAGTTCATGCTTTGTCTGAGCATTATTATTATTATGAACCCAAGCTCATGCTTTGTCTGGTCAAATTCATTTCCTTTTGTTAATATATATACATTCCTGCATTTCAGGTCTGCAACACATTCCAAAAAAAGTTGGGACAGGAGCAGTTTAAGGCTAGTAATGAGGTAAAAAAGCAGGTGATTGTAATTATGATTTGGTACAAAAGCAGTATCCAAGAAAAGCTGAGTCTTTGAGGAACAAAGACGGGCAGAGGATCTCCAGTTTGTCAACAAATGCATGAGAGAGTTACTGAAAGGTTTAAAAACAGTGTTCCTCAAAGAAAGATTAAAGGCAATTTGCATATTTCCTTATCTACAGTGTATAATCATTAATATCATTAAACAATTCATGACATTAAATTCATGATCTCCAAGACCTCAGATGGCACTGCATTAAGAACCTTCATTCATCAATAATTGATATAACTACATATACCTCAGTAGCCGGTTGTAAGCTTTCACAAGTTACGTTATTAAAAAATATTAATTTTATAATGCATGAGAGTTCTGTCTCTCCTATTTGCCTCCCATGAGCCTACGAACCCCGCCCCCAAGCTGCCGGCTGTAGACACCGTGCCACCCCCATCCACCAATGATCTGCAGGCGCCTTCCCCCCTCTGCGCTGCTGTTTCCACCCTTCCATCTCATTCACAAACACTTACAGTGGGTACAGAAAGTATTCAGACCCCCTTCAATTTTTCACTCTGTTATATTGCAGCCATTTGCTAAAATCATTTAAAATTATCCTAAGTACTCAGACCCTTTGCTCAGTATTTAGTAGAAGCACCCTTTTGAGCTAATACAGCCATGAGTTGTCTTAGGAAAGATGCAACAAGTTTTTCACACCTGGATTTGGGGATCCTCTGCCATTCCTCCTTGTAGATCCTCTCCAGTTCT
>JAODLC010000065.1:32213009-32231944 GCA_026781145.1 Hippopotamyrus pictus | reverse complement strand
ACTGGAGTAATGTGCTCTCACTTCTTGAGGTTAGGAGACAGGGAGCCAGTATAAGGATCTGAAAACTGGAGTAATGTACTCTTTCTTCTTGGTGTTAGGAGACAGGGAGCCAGTATAAGGATCTGAAAACTGGAGTAATGTGCTCTCACTTCTTGAGGTTAGGAGACAGGGAGCCAGTATAAGGATCTGAAAACTGGAGTAATGTGCTCTCTCTTCTTGAGTTTAGTAGACAGGGGGCAGTGTAAGGATCTGACAACTGGAGTAATGTGCTCTCTCCTCTTGGGGTTGGGAGACAGGGGGCCAGTATAAGGATCTGACAACTGAGATCAAGATCAAGAGGGATTTATTGTCAATACAGCAATATACATGGTATATCGTGCATCGAAATGCCGTTTCACCCAGCTATCCCGATGGTGCTTTAGAATATAAAATATAGAAAAACCTAAACAGAGGTTACACACTTAAGTACCTATAGCTAAAAATTAAATACGTATAAAAATCTAATGTGGGACTTCTATGGGATCATTAAGAAAGTAGCAACGAACAATCGTGGAAAAATGACTCGAAAACATTTAAAAAAAAAAAAAAAAAAAAAAAAGCTTGAATTATATCCGATGATATAAAATCCGATGATTTTTTTAAAACAAAAATGTGATTTGTTTAGGCGAGGTGGACGATCTGCGGTTTAATTTGGGGACGTGGCGATTCTTAGCCAATCAAACGGTCTATCTTCAATGAAGTGGACCAATGATAAAGTAATGATGGGGCGGGTTCTTCAACGCGAATAGGCCACAAAACCTGATCCGATTGGATGAATCTACCGGAAGTGGAAGCGCTGGGCGGGATAGCTTCCGGTAGTGTTTAGGAGTCGCGGCGAGTTGAGTGCAGGTAGGGTGTTTGGAGTCTTTTGCGTTCTTTTATTTGTTTGTATGGCCGGCTTATTCTACTTATTTTTTACTTATTTTATTTTATGTTGTGCCTAGGTTACCGGTGCGCCTATTCAGTGTGTCGAAGTCTTGTGTCCGTCTGGTGCGATTTAATTTTAATAACGCTTTTTTAAAGTTTGGATTTTTCTCACTAACTAACAGAAGAACCTTTTCTTGCTTAGTTAACTGGTGCTTTCCCTGAATAATTACCTGCCGCACTGCACGGTAATCTGATTATTGACTTTACTCTTATTATTATTATTATTATTATTATTATTGTTGTTGTTGTTATTGTTATTATTGTATACCTTAGTTGTTCACATTTAATGTCGTAGAAAGTATTTCTCTCACATTTACAGTGATCTGAAAAGTTAATAGTTTTTGATGGAGACATTCCTCCATGGTGTGCCATGTATCTAGCAGCAGATTGACCTGAGATTCATGCTTACGTGTTAGCAGTGGATGCCGTGCATCTTTGGAACATTTTTTCAGGTTTTAATAACTCTGATGAGTTTACTGGAAACAGCTGGACAGCTATACTGGGGTTAGCCTCGGAGCTGTCCCGTGTTCTCATATGGTAGGTTCTGATGGGTTTTAGGGGGATCTGCTCTCTTCTCCCAGATCCTGAGAAACACCTGGAAAGCCTTTCCCATGCCTCAGAGGAGTGCCCTTTCTTAGTGCGTGTTTAGATCCTGTCCTGGGCAGAATAGTCACATGTCAGGTCGCCTTGAGCAAGGCCTTTGAAAAAGCTAAATGACCCTGCACTCCGACCACCAGCTTCACTCTCTCTGAGTGTGTCTCCTAAAAAGGAGAGCATGATGGGATATGTGACACCTAACACAGTCTAATGTGCCTGTACTTGTACAAATGGCAGATAAAGCTTCATTTAAGACAGTTTGTCACTATAGTGAGATGGAGATTGACAGATTGAGTGGCTTTTCTTTACCTTTAAACTCCCTTCAGCGGTTATCTTGCTTGAGGATGGAGTTCCGGGCACTGGTGATGTGTTTTGCACTCTGTGCGGTGTACACCACCAGCAAGCCCACGGAGAGGAAAGATCGTGTTCATCATGACCCACAGCTGAGCGACAAGGAGCACGATGACCAGCAGAACTTCGACTATGACCATGACGCCTTCCTGGGCCAGGAAGAGGCCAAGACCTTTGATCAGCTCACTCCTGAGGAGAGCAAGGAGAGGCTGGGGTAAGGTGGCACAAATGGAGGAAGTATTTAAGAGGTACAGGAGAAAATTGGATTGCCTGACCAGTATTTGAACATCTGTAGAAATTTCTGCAACATGGAAACATTGGTGACATTGCACATTAATGGCCACCAAGCCAGATTATCCAAAGTGCAACACCCCCCGCTATGTAGAACAGACACAGACAAATGGGCTTGCAACAGATGAGGTGAAATCTGTGATGCGGAGGTGATGTATAACCATGGGGAGGTCTTGTGAGTCCATCGGCTGCCCCAGCATGAACCTCACTGTCTCCATCTCTTACAGAATGATTGTGGACAAGATTGATGCCGATAAGGACGGCTTCGTCACAGAGGATGAGCTGAAGACCTGGATCAAAAAGTCTCAAAAGAGGTACATCTACGAAAATGTGGACCGCCAGTGGAAAGACTTCGACCTGAACAGTGATGCTGTGATCTCCTGGGAAGAGTACCGCAATGTCACGTATGGCAGCTACCTGGGTGAGGCGCTGTTTGACTCAGGGGGGCAAAGTACCTTCATCACACTTAAGAAGTATTGGTTTGTCATATCACTGAGGCTAACTGGATTCTTCCTGGGGGTGCAGCCTGATTGCTAGGGGTTGGGATGCTCTCATTGGCCGTTGTGTAACATGCCAGACTTGTCGCAAAGTGACGCGTTTCCTTGCCCTCAACAGAGGATCCTGACCCTGAGGATGGGTTCAACTACAAGCAGATGATGTCAAGAGATAAGAGGCGCTTTAAGATGGCGGATAAAGATGGAAACCTCATTGCCGATAAGGATGAGTTCACGGCGTTCCTGCATCCCGAGGAGTATGAGTACATGAAGGACATCGTTGTGCTGGTACAGCTGTTTTTTTTGTTTCCCTATTTTTCCACCTCTTTGGCCAAAGATAGGATTTTCCACTTCTGTGTTTATCCCTGTTTTTCAAAAGGAAACCATGGAGGACATCGACAAGAATGGGGATGGTTTCATTGACCTGGAGGAGTACATTGGTATGTTACTATAGGGTCATGTTGTGTGGGATTTACAAGTTCATAATTCTCAATTGTTCATAATTTTACCGGAATTACATTCAATGAATGAATTTTGCCAATTTTTCCACCTCTCTGCTTCTCATTGGCTTATCCCTCACCGGTTTCTGTGGTAACCTATGTCCAGGGGACATGTACAACCATGAGGCTGACTCCAAGGAGCCGGACTGGGTGATGACAGAGCGCGAGCAGTTTGCAGAGTTCAGAGACAAGAACAAGGATGGGAAGATGGACAAGGAGGAGACCAAAGACTGGATCTTGCCCTCGGATTACGATCACGCGGAAGCAGAAGCCAAACACCTGGTGTATGAGTCAGACACAGATAAGGTAAGGCCCTTTGCAGTCCTGAGATTGTCCCCGGTTCTGTCGGGGCCAGTGCTGCTGTCAGAGTGCCTGGTTGGTCATGTGGGGGCTTTTCTGAGTCCGGGTTAAATGTGGGTCTCATGGCTTCTCCATCTGCTTTGTTGCAGGACGGTCTCCTGACCAAAGAGGAGATCGTACAGAAGTATGACCTGTTTGTTGGAAGTCAAGCAACTGATTTTGGAGAGGCCCTGGTGCGACATGATGAGTTTTAAATCACCTCTGACAAGAAGGGCTTTTAATGCAATTTGATATACCCTAATTTATTTTTATGACTAGCATATGTTTAATTTTTCTCCAGTGAGACTGTTGCAAAGACATCCAGTATTTATCTCCTTGTTTGTTTGCTAGTTAGCTTTTTTTTTGGGTCCTTGGCGCATTTCAATCAGTCACTCACCTGTGTGGCCTGTGGCTGCTCATGCTGCCTGTGCAGGTCGTCATGGAAACCATAAAATCCAGCGCATGAAGCAGCTCACAGTCTATATGGATCTGAGCCGGCCTGCAGTGCGAGCATAAGGCAACTCACAGCCTATATGGATCTGAGCCGGCCTGCAGTGCGAGCATAAAGCAGCTCACAGCCTATATGGATCTGAGCCGGCCTGCAGTGCGAGCATAAAGCAGCTCACAGCCTATATGGATCTGAGCCGGCCTGCAGTGCGAGCCTAAAGCAGCTCTGAGAAGTGAGTCGGACCTGTGCTGGCCTGCAGTGCAGCTGCCTGGTGGTGTGAGCCTACCTGCGTCTGCTGCTCTGAACCCAATTCTGCTACACTTTGCTTGCATTGAGACGTCTCACTGTTTTGTAATCGTTTAACAATTAATTTGCTCACACTACATAAAGTACACCGACACTCCTGTCGCAGATCGGCTGTTAGTGTGTTTGCTCCTGTTTGTTGTTCTCACTTTGTTTTTACTGTAAATACATAAGAAGCACTATTTGTAAACCAGTATACTATGACTTTCTGGATTTTTCACAATAAAATGATTTACAAAGAAAGCATAATCTACTCTGGTAATGGAGCTGCCATTTTAGGTGCCTTATATTGGGCAAACACCTCAGCACTGTACACTGTACATATGTACAGATCCTTTGGTATTTCAGCCCTCAGAGCAGGCTCTTGGTACTGTGGAGTAATTGGAATCCACTGTTTTGTGTATTCATCCTGTTCAAAGTGTATTGTTGATTGGGGGGGGAAAACTTCAATACTGTATTAAAAATACCTAAAATTTTGTTAATGGGTTTCACAGCATCACAGACTTTCCAGGAAGTGTCCTCTGCTGGTTTTGTTTCCAAAGCAGTCATCTGCGTGAAGGTGACCCATCATATGTTTCAGATTTTTACCAAACCAGTCTCAATCATTTGTGCTGTTAAAAGTTTGTCCTGCTTTATTTTCTGAGATATGTTTACAACTGACAAGACGCAAGGCATCATTTTTCCAAACACAGCTCTTTTATCAGCTCTTAAAAGGACTTAACAACAACAGCAATTCTCATTGTATGCAAGAACACCAATATCCCAATACCACTCTACACCGGAGGTCCAGCGGCAGCTACCGGAGCGCCTTTTCTGGTAGCCATGGAAGCTGCCTTCCAGTGAGTGCTGAGCAGCTGGGAACCACTGGCAAAGCCAGACTGCTGACAGAAGCTAGGGGACCTACTAGTGGGCCTTGGCGTGCTAGTCCACCCAGGGGCTGGCCCTTGACCTTGTGCGGCTTGGTGATCTACTGCTGATCGCCGTGCTGTTTCCCCCTGCTAGCCCTTCTGCTCCACAAACCAGGTGGCCTTGCAGCTGGGCGCACACTGTGCCTTCTTGCAGCTGGCATGCTGAGAGCCCCCTCTGCCTGGGGAGATTTTAGAGCCCCCAGGAGCTCCCACACTCCTCGGCCATCAACATCATCTCGGCCGGCGTTCCAGGAGGCTAGCAGAGGAATCTAAAAGCCGCCTTGACAATTGAAACGGTGGAGCCACTGTCAATCAGGACAGGAAGGGGCTCTTCCAAAAGAACATTTGTAAAGTCAGGCATTGATGTTGGACGTGAAGGCCTGGCTCACAATCTCCATCCTAGTTCATCTTAAAGGTGTTCAGTAGGGTTGAAGTCAGGGCTCTGTGTGGGCCAGTCAAGTTTTTGCACACCAATCTTACCCAACTATGTTTTTACGGTCCTCCCCTGATATCAGTTAAATCTTGGTTATATGGGGCTAAGTCATACACTTTAAGTTAATTAAAAATAACTTTATAGCCACTCAATTTTCTACATAATAAAAACAACCAAGAAAGACATAATTGCGGTTTGAGTATTCCAGACCACCACTGTAAGAAGGTGACACCATCTTGGAAGCAGAAAAGCTATCAAATATATGTAAACAAGACATTTCTTAACCCATCCCCCTTCCATGCTAAAACAGAGACAGTAACTTAAGTGCTGGCATCAAAAAAAAGACAAAGCGAATAGGAGGCCAACTTCACAGTGGTGACTTTTATGTTTCAGTACTAAAGCAGCACAAATGCACACATTTTTTTGGTAAGATGCATTTTAACAGCTGAAAACCTTGGCTATTAAGCAATGGACAAACCTCCATCAGGCATATATTACATTTGTAATTTACTTTACAATATAAAACATGAAGGAAAACTGTTGTTTTTTTGGTTGTATTACATACAAGATACAGTAATTGGCTGTATCGTAAGAAAGTGTGATATCTTTTTATATAAGAAATAAATACCATTATAATGTTTGTTATAAACAACATATCATTTACAACACAAAGAACATACATTAGGTGTACCATTGAAACTGTTTATTGACATAAACTCATTTCATAAATCATTCTGAACAAATATTTAGTGAATATAACAGAAAAAAATCCAACTGTCGGAGGTGACCGTACACGACAGAATTGCAGACCACCATAGACGCCAGTCTGTTGACAGTCATTGCTGTAGATGTGGCCTCAGGGCCTGGTGGTGGACCTTCTTCCATTTCCATCATAAGTTGTGCAGAATGTATCTGGCTATTCATGATCCTTTGCTCAGTGCTTAAAGCAAAACAAACTGGACTGAAACAGTGACACATTCTTGGTTCACTGCAGAAACACAGTGATTCTGTGTACCAGAGTATATTTTCATCTGGGATGACCTGGTGAATCTTTCTGGTTGCAGGGGATGGTTTCAGGGTGAGAGGAAGGGCTTTGTTGAGCTGCAATTTTGTGTTCATCAGTGAAATAGAGTATTGCATTGTTAATACTGTTGGAAACTGCTTGGCATTGACAATGTCACTTAATGACATGACTGTGATTCTCCAAGGAACAGATTTGGATGTGCGTGTTGCTTCCATCCCTCTGTAAGTAGGACGAGGGTCACTAGACCACAGATAGTGTGTCACTCGCTCACAGGATTCCTTTAACAAATGCCTCTTTATCTGTAGTAAGAGCCCTCCCTGTCTGGAAGAACGAAAAAAAGTATTTAAAACATTTAACCTTAGCTTTATTCACATATATACCACCCTGAGTCATATGATGAAGGCAAAAGGTAGAAACTTACACAGAACATTCATTACATTAATTAAGTGTGCTCAGAGGGCATCTAAATGGATTTAAGGGGACATATTGATATAGATATTAACAATAATCATGAAAAACTGCTGCCTCAGCATTATACAAGTGAAAGTCAAAGTACCTTTTATTGTCAACTTGAGATATATGGGTTATACGCTGGGGTCATGGACGTACACCCCACTGAGGGCCCCGATCGAGGTGGAGGTTTTTGTCAAAATCGGGAAATGCCTTATAAATGACTCTACTTCAGTTCGGCAAAGATTACGAAGTAACGAACGCAAAAAATACCATATTCGACTCAAGCGTCTGATGACTCTGAAGCGCATTATCGCGTTGTCACTACAAAAAAATCTCTACGTTACTCTATGAGTTCGTTGCCAAGGCTACCACAATAAACAATAATCTTTCCGGGAGCCACGTGACTGGGTTTGTTTAGCGCCATTACTTAAAGGAATAAGTGGCCTGAGTTCGTCGCGCACTTCGGTCTATTGGATTTCTTGCAGTAAACACTCAAAATCAGTAGATTAAATATTTCCGATTTTTAAACCGCGATCGAACTGCTTTTTAAAACGTTAAAAAGGATAACAATAAGGTTTATTTAATTCAGTCCAACTTTAGCTAAGAATATTGTTTTGGTTTTCGTACCTGTCGTATATATATAAGCACTAATACAACTGAGAAATCGTCAAAAGAAGTAACAGGTGTTCCGGCCACTATGTCCAGGATCGCAGGGTGTCCCAGTGCTGTTTACTGCAATCAAAAACGAACCTGATCTAACGCAATTGTTATCATTACCAAATAGATTTTGTTCTTTGGCGATTAACGTGGGAACTGGGGGTTCAATTTAATGACAGGACAAACTAACTAAACAAACTAAAGAAGTCTAACTGTGGAGTAATAGTACACTGTGTTGCTTATTTATTAGATGCAGCTATAATCTTCTGCTCGTGTAACACATAACACATCCACTTCAGGGATCATAATATTAAAGAAACAGAAATTTCCAAAATATCGCACGAGTATTTTAGCCTTTTTATATTCCATGGTGGTGGTAGGGGTAGTTGGGGGTGTTATATTGGACCTCAGTAGTACTGTATTTCTAAAAGTCTGTGTCCGGCCCTGACTCAGGTAAAATATCGTTCTTGTTGGTCATAGTGCAAATGGAAAGTAATGAATAGCATATAAATATCGAGACGTATAAACATGATATAAACATCACATTTTAAGACGTGGATATTAAGACATTAAGACAAATGAAAATACACGTATTTATGCATACTCATATGTGCATATATATACATGGACATCAAATATATGCTTTATGTTTCACACTATATTCTTTTACA
Source organism: Hippopotamyrus pictus (assembly GCA_026781145.1). Taxonomy (NCBI): domain Eukaryota; kingdom Metazoa; phylum Chordata; class Actinopteri; order Osteoglossiformes; family Mormyridae; genus Hippopotamyrus; species Hippopotamyrus pictus. The sequence goes on along the minus strand of JAODLC010000065.1, from coordinate 32,223,509 downwards.
TTTTTAAGTCCCAACTATCCTTCCTCTGATTTCCACACGGGGGCGCTTATCGGACACACGGCGAACCTGTCCGTCTGACATGGCGCTCCGAGAAGCGCACCGTCCACCTAAATAAATATTAACTGGCGGACTGCTTACACTTTTTTGCACAGTAATCGGAGATATTTTACTTGAACTAGTTTCCCTGAAACATAAAGGTGCCATGGAGGGCAACAAGCCATCCCTTGCGCTGGTCTACCGGGCCGTCCAGGCGCTGTACCACGACCCGGATCCTGCCGGCAAAGAGCGAGCCTCCGTGTGGCTCGGGGAGCTGCAGAGATCGGTAAGTGGAGTAGTAAAGTTCGAGGCTTCGGCGCGGCCTACCAAGAAGCTTCCGGGTGGGCTGTGACCGGGCGGAATCCATCTATGGATATTCTGGGTGCGTCGCACGCAGTGGTCGGGCAGACATGAAACTGCAAGCAGTGGTATTGGGAAAGCAGGTTTAGGAGAAGTATTATTGAGAGACATACTGAGTGTGGCTGAATGTGTAGAGAGGCGCCTGCCCTTGCATATCCGCTTCGTATTCCCTTTTCCTGGTCTAGTTATATTTTGTATAACTTCCAAGTGGACTGAATGACAGGGCAAACCGGGCTGGACTTGGCTGGGGGGCGCTCCGCAGCCAGTGCGGTCGCGTTTTGTTACTTGGTATGGTCATGATCGTTGTGTGACATAACTGTCGCCTAGGTTCGCTTATGGTGACTTGTTCATGGTCACTGTTATGGTTGGTGTCTTGGTTATTTGAGCCTTATTTAAGTGCACTGTCATGCAATCCTGCACTTCATAATCATCTTCATCATCATTTATCAACCATACATGCACATTGTATATATCCGCTGCACTGTATGTGGCCACTGTCCTGTCCTGACTGTGTATGTATGAGCGCCGGAGACAGGCTCCCCGTGTCTGAACATACTTGACCAATAAAGCTGATACTGATTTGCTCGTGTGACTGCATTAGCAGCTTCCCCTACCACACCCCGGACAGCTGCCGGTGTCTGTTTTTAAAAAGTATTAACAGGTGGATGTCCTTCTTCTAAGTGGAGGTTTTTTAGCTGAGAGAGAATGAGGCACGTCTCATGCCTCGAGTCCTGCTGTTTGACAGGTATAGACTTAATGCTTTCAGGTGACTGTGGTGCTCAGTCTGATTTTGCTGAAGGTCCAGTGATGGTGTCAGACCTGTAGGCAGAATCCTCAGCTGCTCCTGGAGGCAGCCAGCGGACCCCTGTGGGGGCCAGGGTCAGCTGGGGGTGCTGGCTGCGGAGATGGGCTGTCCTTGCTATATATTAGGGTTTAACACTCCTGACAATGTAGCTGTGTGAGTGGTAATTTGGTAATAAATGAGAGAGGCTAGTTATTTGGTGGACTACAGAGATTTTCTAGATTTCATTATAATATGGGTTATAGTCAAATTCCTCCCACACTGGAACAGTGATCTTCACACAGGAACAAGGTATTTCCTGATGTAGACAAAAAACGCTGACTCTGTTCAGATGGCTCCTTCGTATCCCTTATGCATTAAAAGCTTGTGATATTTGTGTTTACTGAGAGGTGCTGATTGGAACTGTCTGCACAGTGAGTTGGTCTGCTGTCTTCCCTGCTGTGGTGACACATGTCCCATCTTTCCTGTAGATGTACGCCTGGGAGATCTCTGACCAGCTTCTGCAGCTGCAGCAGGACGTGGAGTCCTGTTACTTTGCCGCCCAGACCATGAAGATGAAAATACAGACCTCATTCTACGAACTTCCAGCCGAAACTTACACAGCCCTTCGGGACTCGCTGCTGTCTCATATACAGAACCTCAAAGACCTCTCCCCCATCATCGTCACTCAGGTCTGTATGTGTGTGTGAGTCAGGAATCTTGATTTATAGAAACAGTGATCGGGTTTAGACCTGCTTGGCTTATGTTCACCTTTCCACTGCACAAGGTACCATACTTTTGCTACTAAAAATTTGGTACTTTCCCTTTTCCGTTGATTTCCAGTCAGGTACTACTGTCAAAAGTACCAAACCAGCTAGGGTACTTTTTTGGTACTTCGGTACTTTGGGGTGGGGTTTGCAAACATGTTTAATGATGAGTGTTTCTGCAAATAACCTTCCTGGCAAACACAAAATACATCTGCTGTCCTGAAAAAGCCTAGTTACAAACTGCGAGGTAAACTGAAGTAAAAAAGAAAAGTAATAATACTGGATGCTTAGACAAATGAAGAGACCAAAGCTTTAATTGTGATCTGGTCGGAGTAACATATTCAACGAGATGTGGCGTAAGGAATAAAAAAAAATATCTGTTTTACTAGGGCTGCAATACATCTCTCACAAAGTCATCCAGAAATTATTTTAATGGCAAAAATGAAAATGATTATGCCTGACTCAGAGAGTGTATTACTAGCAATACAGCGGCAGTACTACTGACACACCCTAGTGACATGGGACCCAGCAGTGTGCTCATACCGCCAACTCTGTTGTCCATTTGATCTGATATTATAATCGTTGTGATACAGTCACATGACCTTTCACCACGTACAGATTAATTTCATTTCCACCACTCCATCTGGGTGCTTCGCTTTTTTTTTGTCACTGAGTGTACTTTTAAAATTTCTTGTCGTGCCATCTTGATCTTTTTTTGTATCTGTTCTTCTGACCAGTTCGCCATTACTTTCTTTTTACTTAATTTATCGTTGTTTTCTGAGTTTGTGCCTGTGTTCATGGCGGCATTTATATCATGTTTCAACTGCAGCTTTTTTCTATAACCAGTCGAGAAAGAAAGCATTTCAACTCCCACCCCAAAGTACCAAATTACCAAAGAAGTACCCCAGCTGGTTTGGCGCTTTTGGTACTGGTACTCGATCGGAAGTCAATGGAAAAGCAAAAATACCAAAAGCACGGCACTTGGTGCAGTGGAAAAGCGTCCTTAGGTCCACCATGGGTGCAGCACAGATCTTTCTGTGCTAGGCCTGCATCCTTGTGTGTCTCCAACAGTGGGAGCATAATTAGGCAATACTAGTAGATATTTTATTAAGGTAGCACCCAATCATTGCTAGTAATACATTTATAACCAAATCCAGTGAGAAGTCTTGACCAATAGAGTTGAATGCCATGTACTTGTGCATGGGATGGTGTGTCTTTCAGTCTCTTTGGAAGCATCTGCCTGCTTCTGATGCTCCTGTTCTCTCCCAGCTTGCTCTAGCCATTGCAGATTTAGCCCTTCAGATGACTTCTTGGAAGGGCTGTGTCCAGACTCTCATAGAGAAGTAAGGATGTTCACCATGTTGTTACTGAGTACTTAACCCTTTGTTGTTTCCTGTGATGGCACACGGTATCTCCTAACCTTACCAGGATCACTCTGCACTTCCTTATCCCCCCTGTCCTCCCACAGGTACAGCAGCGATATCTCCTCCATGCCCTTCCTGATGGAGATCCTGACTGTGCTGCCCGAGGAGGTACACAGCCGCTCCCTGCGCATCGGAACCAATCGTCGGACGGAGATCATCGAGGATTTGAGCTTCTACTCCAACTCTGTCGTCACTCTGCTGGTGCGAATTGAGTGTTTTCTCCCACCTCCTGGCCTCTCAGTAGGCCTTAATTTGGGGACATTTACCCTGACTTCCTGCCACCGGCTCCCTGCTCCCTTCCTCCTCAGGTATCATGCATCGAGAAGACCGGCAACAACGAGAAGATGTTGATGAAGGTCTTCCGGTGCCTGAGCAGCTGGTTTAACCTGGGCGTCCTGGACCACAACTTCATGGCCAGCAACCAGCTCCTCGTCATCCTCTTCCAAGTGCTGGTGGGTGTCACCCGGATCTGTGACCTGTGTCCTTTATTCCCTGCGAGAAACCCTTACGCTCACCTCTAGGGGCATCACAGATGGCCTCTTCGGTGCTCATAAGCTATCTGTTAAACGTACTTGGAAAATTAAGGTCTCTTTGCCATTTGTACAAGTACACTGGAGTGTATTAGTTTTCTTGTATCCCATCTTTCTGTCCTTTTCAAGACGCACACACAGATATAGAAGACAGTGATACCCGAGGGATGTGCGTGACTCTTGCCATCTTGTTCCTTGCAGCAGCGGGATGAGACGCCCACCAATCTGCACGAGGCGGCCTCAGACTGTGTTTGCGCGGCGCTGTACGCCATCGAGAATGTGGACAGCAATGTGCCACTTGCCCTGCAGCTCTTTCAGGGCGTGCTCACGCTGGAAACAGCCTACCACATGTCGGTGGCCCGTGAGGACCTAGACAAGTGAGCTTTCCTTCCCTCCCTCCGCCATCGCGTCCACATCCCACTGATCCCACCGTCCATAAACATGGAAATGGGACGCCTCAATATCTTTCAGTCTGTGGTTCCCATCCCCTGGGTATACCACTGAGCTGCAAAACACATATATCGTTAAACCACACCTTTTTTATGATTTTTACACTTTGACTGCATTGTAAAAAAAAAAAAATGGAAACAGATTAATAAAATCTGTCCCACTGATCAATCTGGTGGGCAGATTTCTTCGTTAGCATGCCCCCCGGTCTGTAAAATTGTGCAGTGTACTCTGGTCCGTGGGCATCAAAAATTGGGAACCTCTAGTGTGCGAAATGTAAATAAACACAGTTGCTGTGGCCAAGGTGACACGAGCACTTCTCACCCACAGGGTGCTTAATTACTGTCGCATCTTCACGGAGCTGTGTGAGACCTTCCTGGAGGCGATGGTACGCAGCCCAGGACAGGGCATGGGGGACCTCCGCTCCCTGGAGCTGCTTCTCATCTGCACGGGACACCCCCAGTACGAGGTGAGACCCCCTTTAGAATTCCTGTTGCAGCCAAAGGAGCGTGACCATCGAGCCATAGAGAGGTTCCCTGGCTAATGAACTCTCTCTTGATGTCAGGTGGTGGAGATCTCCTTTAACTTCTGGTACCGCTTGGGTGAGCACCTGTACAAGACCAATGATGTCATGCTGCATGGAATCTTTCGGCCCTACATCCAGAGGCTGCTGCACGGGCTGGCCCATCACTGTCAGCTGGACCCCGACCATGTGAGGTTCCTTCTCAGCTCCTGCCCTTCCTCGGCACCTGCTCTGGATCGCATCGAGGGATCTGTGGTCTTGTTTGTTGTGTACATTTCTGTTCTGGCCACCATTATAATCTGGTTAATCATCAGGTGTGATGACCAAGATCCTGCTTTTCATTTTGCTGTGATGTCACAAACACACACCATTTAATTTTATGCCTGTGTTTACAGGAGGGGATCCCTGAAGATACTGATGATTTTGGGGAGTTTCGGATGAGAGTGTCAGATTTGGTGAAGGACATTGTTTTCCTGGTTGGGTCTGTGGAGTGTTTTTCCCAGGTATGTCACATGGACCTGGATGTGCTGTGTGTGCAGGAGAAAGTGCAGTGTGGTCTAGATCCATGGCAGAGTCTAGCTGTGTAACATGACCTTGGCCTACAGTAGAGTGTAGCTGCATAACATGGCCTTGGCCTACAGTAGAGTGTAGCTGTGTAGTATGACCTTGACCTACAGTAGAGTGTAGCTGTGTAGCATGACCTTGACCTACAGTAGAGTGTAGCTGCATAACACGGCCTTGGCCTACAATAGAGTATAGCTGTGTAACATGACCTTGGCCTACAGTAGAGTGTAGCTGTGTAGCATGACCTTGACCTACAGTAGAGTGTAGCTGTGTAGCATGACCTTGACCTACAGTAGAGTGTAGCTGCGTAACACGGCCTTGGCCTACAGTAGAGTATAGCTGTGTAACATGACCTTGACCTACAGTAGAGTGTAGCTGTGTAGCATGACCTTGACCTACAGTAGATTGTAGCTGTGTAGCCTGACCTTGACCTACAGTAGAGTGTAGCTGTGTAGCATGACCTTGACCTACAGTAGAGTGTAGCTGTCTTAGCATGACCTTGGCCTACAGTGTTGCATAGTGTAGTGTAGAGTAGTCTTCGCTCACAGTAGAGGAGCATAGAGTGGCTTCAGCCATGAATAAAGTATAGCAGTCCAGCACAGGCTGAAGATGGAGCTCTACTTGCTCTATCAGCTGCTCACCCAGCTGGGACGCCTCTCTCCTACAGCTATATGCCACCCTGAAAGAGGGGAACCCCCCCTGGGAGGTGACGGAGGCCGTGCTCTTCATTATGGCCGCCATCGCCAGGAGTGTCAGTCCGTGAGTGCGAAAGTGCACCCCCTGTCTGCAAGGAGTGTCGCACCCGCTGCTCATCTTGTTATGTAGAGGAAAGGCGTGTGCTTTTGCTGACCTTATCCAGCTCATGGATGATGTTATTTGACGCGTCAACCCCTCTCCCCTGGGCAGCGAGAACAATCCAAACCTGCTGGAGGTCCTGGAGCAGGTGGTGCTGCTGCCCCAGACCATCCACATTGCTGTGCGCTACACCAGCATCGACCTGGTGGGGGAGATGGGTGAAGTGATTGACCATAACCCCCGCTTCTTAGGTGTGTGCTGGACAGGGAACGTGGACTTGCTGCCTTTCATAATGTCCCCTGCCTGGCAGGTGGGGAATAGACATGCGCTTTGGGCTCCTCTAACCATGTGTGTGTGGGAATAGATCCTGTGCTGAATTACCTCATGAAGGGATTACGGGAGAAGGCCCTCTCTTCAGTCTCGGCCAAAGCCATCCACAACATGTGCTCTGCATGCCGTGACCTCATGATCCAGCACTTCCAGGCCCTGCTGGACATTGCCCATGCCCTCGACTCCTTCTTCCTTTCCTCGGAAGCTGCTGTTGGCCTCCTCAAAGGTACTTCCCAACAGCGGGTTGGGCACGAGGCATTACAGCCCCGTTTCTTAACAGCCCGGCCCTGACTTAGGATGCTTTGGTGCTAAGTCACGCATCTTACATGCTCATATCCAAACTACTGTGGGGGCGCTTGGAGTGATAGCTTGATGACTGGTTGACCACAAACGCCAGCGCTAATTTGGAAATTATACGGATGTGCAAAGATAGATAGGAGTAGTGGAGCAAAAACTGAGCAGATGTAATTCAGGTACAAAAATAATTTCATGTAATGCATCAATTAATACAATTTTTTTTGCTTGCTCCATATTTCTGCATCAAAAATTTTTTAGCAATAACCAGTGTACTTTTGTCTAATATTGACCGGTACTTGTGGTGAAACTTATCAGTGCTTATTAGCGGGATAACGTTACGTTGTTTTTATTCTGTGGAAAACGAATGATCGATCTGCTGGCCAGATTTAATAAGAATTAAACACATGTTGCGGGTCATATAAATTGAAACAGAAGGCTGCATTCCATTTTGATTGCAGTCGATCTCCCCAATAACTAACAAAAAAGCAGCAAAGTGGCCTTTTTATCCACCATCGTTTTGGCGTGGTAGTGTAGTTTTGTCTGAAATTATGCGTGAAGCTTAACCTACAAGCTTTCGCATCCTCCATGCTTATTTAGTAAAAAGTTCCCAGGTCCTGTTGTGCAGTGTGAAAGCGACACACCAAAGGGGCCTGGAGCTTCAAAAGTTCATATTCAAGAAAGCCCAGGGACTCGTAACCAGGGACCAGTTTCTAGAACTTTGGTGTGAAAGTGTCTAAAACAATGAAGAATAATAGATATCTAATAACAAAATAGTGACAATAATAACAAGCATATAGCATATATACAGTAATATATATGCAATATACAGTAATATATGCAATTAAATCCTTGATATGTGTAAAAAGCGCTTTGTCACTTAAGCACATTTTTTTTATGTAGTGTTGCATTTTTTATTCTTTTGGGGAAATGTTTCTTCCAGTTAGTACCTTGGTCATTCCATAAATCACACAGAAGGTCCTAGGTCACCCTCTCAGATCCCCTACAAACAATTCACAGTTGCTCCTATACCAGTCCCAAATAATATGCATTTATCTTCTGACTTCTGAAACCTTATTATGCATTCTTAGAACATTCAGTGCACCTTCATAATACATTCATAATGCATTCAGAGAACATTCAGAAGCAGCATGCAAGTACACCTTAACATTCTAACATCTCTTAACAGCTTTAATATACATTAATAACAATCGTCTGCTGCTCATCCAGAGTCGGATTGCGGGGACAGCAGTCTATGCCAGGATACCCAGACCTCGCTTTCACCAGCCACCTCCTCCAGCTCTACCAGGGGAATACCTAGGTGACCCCAAGCCAGCTGAGAGATCTCTCCAACATATTCTGGGTCTGCCCTAGGGTCTCCTCCCAGTGGAACATGCCTGAAATGCTTCCCCAGGGTGACATCCAGGAGGCAGATAGATCCCCAGACTACCTCAACTGGCTCCTTTTGATAAAGAGGAGAAGTGGCTGTATATTAAGCCCCTCTCGAATGTCTGAGCTTCTCACCCTATCTCTAAGGCTGAGCCCAGACATCCTACAGAGGAAACTCATTTTCACATATATCTACAATCTCATTCTTTCAGTCACTACCCAAAGCTCGTGACCATAGGTTAGGGTAGGAATGTAGATCAACTGATAACTTAGTACCTTTGCCTTCCCTCTCAGAATGGCATTACTGCTGATGCTGCACTGATCCGCCTGTTGATCTCCCACTCTTTTCTTACCTCACTCATGGGCAAAACTCCAAGATTCTTAAACTCCTCCACTTGAGGCAACAACTCATCCCCCATCAGGAGAGGACATTCCACTCATTTCTGGTTGAGAACCATAACTTGGCCTACAGTAGAGTGAAGTGTGGCCTTGACCTACAGTAGAGTGTCACTGCATAGCGTGGACTTGGAGGTGCGGACAATCACCCCGGTCACTTCACACTATGCTGCAGATTGTGACAAAGCCCTGGTGGAAACTAGCACCCACCAGGAACGAGTCTGATTTACTGATTGCAATGCAAACCAGACTCTTGCTCCAGTTATATAAGGATAGAATCCTCACTGTTCCTCCTGGATCCGAGGTTCAGCCAATGGATGGACCCTCCTCCACGAGTATCCTGGCATAGAGCTTCCCAGGGAGGCTGAGGAGTCTGGTCCCCTTGCTTAAAGATTGGGAACACTACCCTATTCTGTCAGTCCAAAGGCACTGTCCCCAATGTCCATGCAATGGTGAAGCGGCGAGACAGCCAAGATAGCCCAACAACATCAAGAGCTTTCAAGAATTGAAGGCAGATCTCATCCACCACTGGAGCCTTACCACCATAGAGTTATTTTGACTACTTCAGTGACCTCAGCCCTAGAGATGGGTATATCCTCCTCTAAATCTTCCAGCCCTACTTTCTCCAAGGAAGGAGTATCAGTCCTCAAAGTACTCTTTCCAACGATTATTCGGCAAAAAATTCAAAGGGCCGTGGTCTAACTATATGAGATACATACCGAATTTGGGATTTCTACAGAAGTTCGGTACAGGACACCTGTGATTTTTTTTCGGGGGAATCTGAAGATGAACATGCTGATATTTGATATGGAGTGACTCACGTCCAAGATATTTCTGTTAAGGTTTAATCAGAGGCAGTTCTTGTTTATAGTTTTATAAGTGTTAAGCAGTATACATCAGATATCAGATAATTATTTCCCTCACTGTATATAACTTAACTTTTGCCATGAATGTAGGTCTAGCTGCTTCTGTGGCATGGAATCATAATTAACTCATTTGATCTGTTTCCATTGTCATTGTGTGATGTTCGCTGTATCAGTGAACATGTCCCCTTCAGGTGGATGGTCATGCTGTCCATCTGAAAGCCATTTTCTGCTCGTCTTGCAGGAACAGCCTTGGTTTTAGCCAGGCTTCCACTGGAGAAGATAGCCAAATGCCTGAGTGACCTGTGTTCATTGCAGGTCATGGTCCTCAAAAAGGTCAGTGCTCCTTTTTGTCATGGTGGGTTGAACCCTTATGCTGAGCTGCTCATTCTTGGGGGCAGGATGCCAAGGTCTGCCTGCTCATCTCTCTTTGTTACCCCAGCTGCTTGCTCAGCAGACCAGCAATGGCAAATCTGCTGACCCCACGGTTTGGCTGGACAGGTTAGCGGTGATCTTCAGGTATGTCCTTACCGCTCTTTGTTTGCAGGTTAGCTTGTACATTTTTGGTGGCTAAATTGTTGTTCAGAGTCTATTTCACATTTATTTTTCCTTCCTTGAATGTCTTGCTTTTCCAGACACACAAATCCCATAGTAGAGAATGGGCAGACACACCCCTGTCAAAAAGTCATTCAAGAAGTAAGCCTTTTTTTTTTTTTACTCCTGTATAGCACAACATTGAGTCAGAGTGGTATAACCGAGTGTCGGTTAGCATAGCTAGCCTGGTGAGGCTTTAGCCCGCAGTCGAGTGTATCGGCGTAGCGGGCCCTTGGTCTACAGTACAGTGTAGCAGCATAGCGGGCCCTTGGCCTACAGTACAGTGTAGCAGCATAGCGGGCCCTTGGTCTACAGTATAGTATAGCAGCATAGCGGGCCCTTGGTCTACAGTACAGTGTAGCAGCATAGCGGGCCCTTGGCCTACAGTACAGTGTAGCAGCATAGCG
>JAODLC010000065.1:32153115-32165177 GCA_026781145.1 Hippopotamyrus pictus | reverse complement strand
CTGCTTCTTGGCTCACGCAGAAGAGCACAGCTTTCTGGCTCATGCACAACAGCACTGCTTCCTGGCTCACGCAGAAGAGCACAGCTTTCTGGCTCATGCACAACAGCATAGCTTCCTGGATTACACACAACAGCACAGCTTCCTGCCTCATGCACAACAGCACTGCTTCTTGGCTCACGCAGAAGAGCACAGCTTTCTGGCTCATGCACAACAGCACTGCTTCCTGGCTCACGCAGAAGGGCACAGCTACCTGGCTCATGCACAACAGCGCAGCTTCCTGGATTACACACAACAGCACTCCTTCCTGGCTCATGCAGCACAGCACAGCTTCCTGGCTCATGCAGCACAGCACAGATTCCTGTCTCACACACAGCAGCACTGCTTCCTGGCTCACGCAGAAGAGCACAGCTTCCTGGCTCACACAGAACAGCACAGCTTCAAGGTTCATGCAGAACAGCACAGCTTCCTGGCTCATGCTCTGTGCCCATTTGTTTTTAATTTAAAATGTGAGTTCTGAGGTGGACGGGACCATAGTCGGAGCGGCTCTGGGCGAGCGGCTGTGAGGGTCCACAGACTGCTGAGTTTTGGAGTGAAAGCCAATCGTACTGGAGGTGATAGGCGAGGCCCTCTACTGTTTGAGACGTCTGCCAAGTAGGCCAGGAGTGGTGTTAATGAGGGCATCATGCTCGCAGTGTGCTGTGGGAAAGGTGTATGAGGTAATCACCCCTGTGATCAGCACTTACAAATCTGTATTTATTTTCACATTGTTAAGTTTGTTATGCATTCTAGAATATTCTGTTTGATGCCGGCTGGGGAACGTGGGTGTTTTGAAGATGCTTTTCTTGTTTAGTCTGAGATGGGATGCAGCCAAAGATCGGAGGCAGAGAGCTCAGTCTTCGATGAGTCCAAGTACCATTAAAGTGCTGGTGACTGGCGGGAGTGTGCTTCCTGGGTATAGCAGCAGCTGAATGAGTATAACATGGTATGTGTGAGTATAATAAGACATAAATGAGGATAACGGCATAATTTGTTAATGACCACTGAGGAGACCCTGTTCCATCCGGAGGGTGGTAACAGCCGGCCATGTGTCACTTTGGAAGCAGGTCACCACTGCCATGAGAACAGAGAACACCTTATTTGACATTGTGCTTTGCCTTTTACTCATGCATATCTGCATTATCTGCATTACTGCAGTATTTTACTTAGTGTTTTAAAAATTTGTTTGCTTCTGAATTTACACCAAAAATATTGTTTTTCTGTAATTGTGCCATAATTTTGTGACATTTATGACCAGATTTCTCCACAATGTGATAAAAACCTGTAACTTTTTACCTTCTGGGGATTTTTTTTTCGATCTGCGAAAAGATAATCTAAGTTTTATAAAAAGTGTGTGTGTGTGAGACTATTTCTGTCATGTTTGTCTCTGAGACTGTGTGTGTGTGTGTGTGTGTGTGTGTAAGAGAGAGAAAAAGACAGTGTGTGCAAGTGTGACACTGTTAATATGTATATGTTTGTGAGACTGTGTCACATAGTACAAAAACCTCGCGAGAGCAAGACGACAAGACCGACCATGCAGCCGGCTGCACACACTGGAACCGCCCCCGTGACGACTCAACTTTGCCCTAATTGGCTGAAGAGTCACACGCATGACGTTTGTATCCCAGAAAGTTCCGATGCGTTATATGTATTTCTCCCGAAAAGCACGTAAAGCAGTGAGAACTGGTTTTCAGTTAATTTACCTGGTAAAATAAAGTTTAAATATTATACACATTAAGTAGAAATAACCTGGTTACATAGTGACAAATTAAAAAGTAAAACGTATTGGCAAATCAACATATATATGCACCGCTGCCTTCGTGCAAGGTGCGTGGTAAAAGGTACAACTGCCCAATTAAAACTAGAACTGCCCCTTTCCCAAACCAATGAAGACCAAATTCCTTTAAACTCCAAGCAAAACGTAATTCGGCGTTTGCAGCCCTTTTGTTTGCACTAATGTGACATTAGTGTTAACAGCAGAGAATGTAACACTTGAAGCCGTACAGCTTAAGAGATTTCAAACGCAGTATGTATTTTATAAAATGTTGGATAAATAAACATAGTTTATTGGTGATTTTATGTTCGTTAAAGTTTACGCTTTTAAACAACTTCATAAAGTAATGTTATTTTTATACAAAACATTTTTAAAAACCTGCGTTTTCAGGGTTGGCGACTCTCGCGCATCTGGCGTGACGGTAAATCTATATTATTCCTTTATAAACCTAAAATTAGCTACATCAAAAGCTTTGGGCAGTTTGCAAACCCTACAGCACGGTTATTCAAATCACGGTCCTCGACGTCCTAGTACTGCTGGTTTTCCAGCCTTCCTTTACCTGTCAGTCAGGTGTGAAGCCTCTGACCAATCAGAGTCAGTAATTATTAAACTAACTACCTGGGAGAACTGAAAACAAGGCCTGGATTTGGAATCGAGGCCCATAGTTGAAGAGCCCTGCCCTACAGACTAAGGTAGTATAATGGTTACATAAACATATAAATGCGTGCGCATGTGTTTGCAGATTTAAACCCCCTGTTGGTTTAATTAGTTTTCAAGAGTTTCAAGAGATAATTAGTTTAAATATTCAGAAAATACTAAGGCTGGTAAATTATTAATGTATCTATGTGAATCTTTTAATATAGATAGTGTCTGTAATGCTCCTTTGATTTTTCTCTTTTGTGCCCCCTGGGTATTGCTTATAGGTTGTATTCACTCTTCTGTTCAACTGTTCAAGAAAAAAAAATACGCTGCCAAAAGTCTGGGCTAAATGCAAGTGAATGAAGATGAAGTCCATTTAAATTGGGGTAGCTTAAATCCGACAAGAAATCTGGCTAAGCATGAAATCCGGCTTTGAACTTTGTGATTCTGGCTATTTCGAATGTTTCCAAATATTGGTTGTTTCAAATGTATTGAAACTATTTTGATGATTCGAAATTGCCACCTATAGATATTTGTTAGACTGGCTGGTATGTCACATCATTTACCTTAGCCCCCTGACCCCCCACCACACACACTCTTTATGATCTGATACCGATTCATTAATGTGTTCTACTGCCAATTTGAATGATGATTATTACATGGCATCTAACGCTTAAATGCTACAGCGTGTCTGGAAGCAGCCACTGCATATATTCCGAATAAAATGGCCAGCTTACATGCAGAGTCCCTGCCTTTATTCATCATTGGCAGTAACTATTAGCTGTGATTCACACGAGCAGTGATTCTCTCAAAGCTACTTAAAAAAAAAATCTCAATGCATAATAAACCCAACATATTTATGGAGAAAATGATTACAACTACTGCAGTTTAAAGTCACACATAAGAAAAAGTATGATTGGAATAAACTTCATGTTTCACTAGTATGTTATTTCAATATTTCTGTGAAGATTCAATAGTTCATCATACTGCACTGAAGAACAAAGTATCCTATATAATATATAAATATATTCCAGTTACAAATTGCAACATAAAACAGAATTCTGTTGCTTGATTAAATTAAAATACTCCACTGATACAAGTATGCATTATTAATCACAGGAGACACACATGCTTCCTCAAAACATTTCCATCCCTGAAGCATGGCCAGTCTAGTCACATGACTCACTATCACATGACTCACAATTCTACAGTTAGAGTTTATTCTCGCTAATTTTCGAGTTCAGGATTTCCAGGTACTTACAAACATTTTAATTAAAGCCTGACTACAGTGAGTTTACTGCTCTCCATATTCAGCTCCTTTTAATGCACCAAAAAAAGTACCATGAATGTCACACGTGTAAGATGGGGTCCCATATCCCATAATGCCACTTGGGTTTTGCAACTGTACAAAATTTACTGACTGCCAAGTGTATAACATTCCCCTTAAGTGTCCCTGTGAAAATGAGGTGACATTAAATACAATTATACACATAAATATATCTGTGAGTGTGACTGGACTTCCTCTAACATTACACCTACAAGCACACTGGCTAAAAACATGCTAACTATAGAACAGCCACATAAACTACACATCTGACTCTGAATAGCTGTGTGCGAAACAACCTTTCCCAACATGAAACGACACCCTGAAAATCAAAACACAGAATCAAACGGCTATCCTGGGACTGGGGGCAGAGGAAGCCTTCCGCAGCCTGCGAAGCAGCAGCCCTATCGGAAGTCCTCGGCCGAGAACATGCCCTTGGCCCTGCGCAGGATGGAGTCCTTGGAGGCGTCGTAGGGATGCTCCTTGGACGGGATCTCCAGGACGGCGGGGATGGACAACATGTGGCCATCTATTGCATGGCGGATCATCTCAGCTATGAACTGGTTGATGAGGATGATGCCGATGTCGTCACGGGCCAGGAAACTCCTGGGGAGGTGCGCCACAGACACAACGCAATTTTCTGAATGTATTAGCTTCTCCAACACATGTGATGAATACAGGTATCATACGTTGGACTCGATTTGCCATAACGAACTGCAATCACGGTAGCTCATAACACACATTTCTTCCCTCTTAAAATCGCATGTCAATACAATGAATTTAACATTCAGATTATTTATCCCCAGTGGAGTTTTTGTGTTGCAGTAGCGATTCACATAAATGAAAGAAGCACAAAGACATGTTATGCATAACAAAAAAAAAATCACAAATTACAAAAAATATATGTACAAATATTCATAACTCTTTTCGATTCATAAAACTTTACAACTAAGATGTACTTTTGGTGTGCAAAACAGACGTAAATGTGCATTGCGCACTGTGTATTGCCTCCGAGGAGGGGACGTTGCAGTCGTTACCGACATTACAGCAATAAAGAACAGTTTATAACTGCATTTACGATGGCTCGCAAAGCTGACAGTACAAAACTGGTACCGCACGTTAAAATACGCCAATTAACGTAGCTGGAGGACCATTTTCTTTTCGGACTCACTTGAAGGTCTCCTCTATCTCGGTGATGCTGGTGTCCTTCTCCACCACCAGGAAGTTGGGCTTGCGGTTCTTATTCAGCTCCCCGACGCCCCCTAATAAAAACCCCGTACATGTGTCCTCATCGCCGATAACGGCGATTAATTTACCCCGTCCGGCCATACTACGTTTCAACCAATACCTACTCACTCCACCAACATAAACTGAATCAGCAGCAAGATGACAGCGGCGCTGAGTGTCAGCTGACTCGCCGTGGCTGCTTCCGGTCACATGATGCCCCGCGCCTGCTTCTGGTCATATGACTCGCTGTTACTGTTTCTGGTCTTATGACCTCGCGTCACCCAAGCCGGCTCCGTAATCTTTATTTTACCCATTAAGACAGCCCATGCATACAGTCAAAATTCTTTTATTAATTTCGTACGATAGATACAAAGGATTTGTTTTGGTTAGATGGCGGCATGACGTATATGAGTGTTTGTCAGCCTATACTTTTATCAGGTATTCGGTGTTCTTGATTGTTTCATTAAGGTGTGCTGAATCTGACCTGTGCTTTGTCTCCATCAGTGGTTGCTGAAGGGGCTCACCTACAGCATCCCTGGAAAGAGACAGGTGTTGATGAAGAACTACAGTCCGAAAACACCATAAACGATATTGTGTCCGGCAGCGTCTGGTGCATACAGCAGAAAGAACATAGTGTACAAACTAACATACATATAGTGCAAAACAGACAGAACACTGTGTAAACAAGTAAACATGGTGCAAGCAAATTACACAAATAATAAATGAGTGTCATAAGAACAAATAATTATGAGGTGGTGGTAAGTCTGCAAACACATGTATGTGACAGTTTTATTACCTTGCAAATAGTCTGTAGGATTTGCAACTGCCTCAAAGCTAATTTTAGGTTTATGATGGAATAATATAATTTCGTCATAAGATTTCTTGCATGGATGTGAGAGTTTAAAGGTGTGAGTGTCATGCCAGATGTGTGAGAGCTGGTGACCTTGCTGCAGGAATAGGCTGTTCCTCAGGCTGCTGGTGTGAGAGTGGAGGCTTCTGCTCCTCCTTCCGTACTGGAGCATGGCACACAGTCCGAGGTTCCGGTGAGAGGAGTCCCCAGTGATGTTGCATGCACTCCTCAGGCATCGCTTACACTGGCAGTTCTCCATGGAGGGAAGCTGGGTCCCCATGATGTACTGGGCAGTTTTTCTTATCTGTTCTTTGATCTAAATGGGTTCCATTGAAAAGTCATTTTCCTCCAAGTCATGTACATTATTTTTTATGGTGAACGTTGTTTAATGCATCCTTCAAAATTTCTAACATCTTTCGGCAAATGACCTAAAACAGGCAAAGTAACGTCTAATATGCTTTTACTTTTTAGCCGTTTATTTTAGGGAAAAATAAGAATGATAGTGGGTGTGACCTTAAAGCTAAACGCACATAGAATTCTCTTCTAGGATTTTCTGTGAGTTTGTACAAATGAAAAAGAGCGGTACAGGTAGAGTTTGATATTGGGGGGATTAATAATTAAAATAGAAAGGTCTATTTTTTTGCGGGGCGGAAATTAATCCATCTTAAATATTGAGGGGTACAGGTACACGTCGCCCCTGGTTCCTATGCCCCCCAATGTGGACCCAACGTTGAGCCTGTCTCTTCTACAGTTTTTCTGTCTGTTCGTGTATTAACTGTCCATTTGTGCAGCTCTTGTAAGCACGTAATATTCAAAACAAAATCTATCTATGCACTGTTTGTACACATCTCTTTTTAAATTTGTGGTTTTATTGATCTTCACTTTAATGTTTTCAGAGCCCTACAGTGTAGGGCTCTGAAATTACAGCACACAGCTGCTTTTTGCCACTTAAGAAGCATGAATCTGAAATAACCATTTTAGTTACATTAACAGCTTAGGTACCCAAAACACTGACCTTGGTAAACTTAGATTACCCTACAGTAAATAGACTTCACATGGTGTTCACACACTATTTAGTGTCAGTTGGCCATAAGGTTGCATTGTTTTAGCACTGAACTTGCACAGAGCAGCAAGTGGCTTAGTCCTTCATTTAGCGGCGGGCGGACTGAGGCATCACCAGCGTAGCGAAGGACAAGGTGACTTGCTTGCCGAGGAGAACATGCTCTTTAATTGCAGTCCTTGGCAGGCCTAAAACAAGCACCGGACACAGTAGGGAAATGCTGGACGGTCAGGTACACACACAGTGGGTAATTTACACAATGCCAAACTTCTGGAACATTAAGACTTAAACAGGGATATGCTGGGACAGCAATACCCCCTCTGTGCTACATTTATTTAATAGTGTAGCCCCACTTAAGGCAGCTGATTTCCTCTAAGAACGAACTAAATAAATGGACATATATTGTGGTGGTCTAAGAACAGTATTTCAGGCCTAGGGTATCATATACAATGTTGGGCCATATATATCAATGACAGGTGATTTTAGCGTGAAGCTGTAACAATGCGGAGTGAAGTGAATCGTCAATATAAAATGTGACCACTAGAGGGTAGTGTATATTGGCCACTGTTCTCAATATTTCCCCATTTACTTTGCACAGAATAAACACGTAAAACTACGAATTATTGCTACATTATTTCGCTCATGCTGGCGATAACCTGCTAGGATTTCCCAGAATCAAATCCCCTTTTCTCAACGTTTCATTGTTTCATACGTATTACTAGGGAATTCTGCCATCTTGGATATTCCAGTCTATGATTCCTAGAAACTCCAGCCACGCGTTACCCTGTTAAAACATATTATTGGATATTTTTAAGTAGACACCCACTCATAGCTGAGAATGTTTTTCTCATCTTTGTCACTGAACACTTGTAGCCAATTTCTTAGCCTTTGTGTATTTAAATCCTTAAATTATATAAGGGGGTGATTATATCATGACTCCACTTGATGTTCTACATTCAACATAGGCAACAAATAAGAGACTCACCTTTGACTCATCTCCCATGATGACGAGGCGGGTCACTGACGGCCATTTAGAGTCCTCCGTCTCCCGTGATGACGAGGCGGGTCACTGACGGCCATTTCAAGTCTGGTAATTATATCCTCTGGCTCTGCTGTCCTCACTGAAATCTGGGAGTACTCTGGTCTGCTTCTGGTTTACCTGCATTTACCATGTTTACAGGATGTCTCATTGACATCACTTCAGAAAAATGTCAGTTTAAAAACACGAAAGCTTTTTATTCCTGGTATGAATGCTTCACAAGATCAGTGGCCTATTTTAACTTCAGCTGCTGAATAAGAGGCTGATTCACCCCTAGCAGTGTGCACCTACCACCCCACCCCCACCCCCCAGATGAGTGGAAGATCAACAGAAAGAGGCTCGCCTCAACTCTGCATTTCAAAAGCTGGAGCTCAGAGAGAGCTCCTCTCATCACCTTAGCCTTGAATGACCAGTAAGTATTGAGTGTCTGAGTGTTCTGTACAGTATCCTCTTCCATGTACAGGGATCACAGACAGTGATTCTAGTCCCTACCAAGATTCAGCTCAGGTGCTGTAAGGATGGTCATTAACCGTGTTTACATGCAGGGCCTTGTTATCATGAGCAGAATGGCTCAGTGGGCTCAGACGCCGTGCCTGACATGAGAAGGTCGCCGCTTTATATTACACTTTTGGTAGAGTGATGTCACCATAGGCCCCCAATTGCTGACCCTGGGTTTTCAAAAATGTACTTTGCTTTTGATAAAAGCATCTGATAAAATAGATATTTGTCAGCATAATTTTGTCTCAAGACCTGACTTTTGTTTCACAACAGTTGTTTTTAGAACAACTGAGGAAGATCATGGCTGCAGTGGACGAGTGATATTTAGCTTCACCGCCACCATTCAGTCAACGATGCTGCCCACAGGGCTCGTGCAAAAAGTACTGTTGCTGCTAGGAATGGGATTCTGGGAAATTCTCGAGGCTGCCTCATGGCATTCCGGTCCTCCGTTATGCATCACACAGTGGGTCCTGACAATGACAGAAATGTAACTCAGAAAGTTTAAATGAAATGCAGATGAAATTAAAGGAAGCTTTACTGCTATTTGTATGAGGACAGGTACACTGGCCGAGGAGCTTGCTGAACATCTTCAGAAAATGCAGAATGCCATAAAAGGAAGACACCAACCATCTACATTAGCTTAAGGTGCAGTTTTTTGTTTTTTTTAAAGGATCTCTAACGACAAATCTACCAGGGTTTCAGGGCAAGATGTGCTAAAGGATGTGGCAGTAATGCACAATTAGTCATTTAGATTTAAGGATTTTACATTATGAACATTTATAATACATGCATCAATTTCACGTTTTAAAGTTTTATTGTCACACGTTTTCATTGACATATTGGAATTAATATGCCACAGTGGCAGGATAGAGGACAGCCGCATCATGGGACAATAGGACAGACAGCAATGAAATATTACAAGGGGACAATATATATGAAGCAACTGAAAACTACATGCATGCGTGCAAATGTTACCTTGCTGTCGCTTCAGATAGCAGCTAATTACATAGCAGTTATATAGCATATAGCAATTAATGGAGATTAGTTAATGAAATAGATGGTGTTTGAGACCAGACGAAGATGCGGTTCTTATCTCGGGTTTCCGGCAGACCGCCGGGGCTCGGCGTGTGAAGAGTTAAAACGGCGGCCGTCCCCTTCTCCTCTCCTCCCCTCCTCCCCTAGTCCCCGTCCTGATCTTCCCTGCATTCCCGCACCGCCGCAGTGCGAAGATGGCGTCGCCTGGAGCGGCCGGGGCGCAGTCGCCGCTTCACATGTTGACCACCGCGGTGCACGGAAGCGTCCGGCCGGTAAGAAATCACCAGGGTCCGGTTCCGGTCCGGGTTGTCGGTGGCTCGGATCAGTCAGGTTAGATACTGCGCAGTGATTTCGCTGGAGACCTTCCTCCGAGAATAGCATATGAAATACTGTGGCGACTTTGAAGGGGTTACTAATAAACATTGTCGGAATTATACAGGGGAGCCAGTGTTTTTTTTGTTTTGGGACTGCGTTAATTTCACATTTCCGATCGCATCCCTGCGCCGACGGTTTGTCCGGAGGCTGATGCTGCGAAGTGTGGCTGCTGATTTTCGAGAATCGGCTGCTGTTTGCGCGGATCGACTGATGCTTGCGGGTGATCGACTGCTGTTTTTTTTTTCTTTTTTGGGGGGGCGGAAATCGGTTGTTCTTTTTCGTGGGATCGGTTGTTGTTTTTTATTGTGATCGGCTGCTGTTTGGCAAGTTGTTTTGCGGGGGTTTGCTGATGTTTTACAGAACATCGGCTGATGTTTTTACGTCTGTCGGCTGTTGTTTTTTTGGGGGGGGTGGAGGGCGCGAGTGATGTTTTTCGGGGATCTGTTGGTGGTTTGCGGTGATCGACTTATGTTTCGCGGAGAACCGCTGCTTTTCTATCAATTACACCTCTGTTGATATCACGCAGGTTTAGGGACGGCCGCTTTGAACGTTTCCTTTACCTTCCCGAATACGGTAATTTTATTTATGAGGGCGGTTAATGGCCGGAGTATCCCCGATAGTTGGTGCGGTTAGGGTGCCTGTACTTAAGAGAAGTAAAAAAAAAAAAAACCTTTTTTTTCTCTCAGTATGGCGTTATCAATATGCGTACTGTTTCATTTGAAGCCGTAACCGTACGCCATTTGAGCTCTAGCAGCACACTAACATCTGTGATCGTTTTTTAAAGACAACGAAGACACTTTGGAACAGGTTTACAATGAAGTTTGTCAAGTTAAACTTGTGAGAAAGTGAAGGTTCATCACACTTACTGGATGAAAAGCAAATTTTGCATGCATTGTAGTAAAGAC
The DNA here is from genome assembly GCA_026781145.1 of Hippopotamyrus pictus. Classification (NCBI taxonomy): domain Eukaryota; kingdom Metazoa; phylum Chordata; class Actinopteri; order Osteoglossiformes; family Mormyridae; genus Hippopotamyrus; species Hippopotamyrus pictus. Next base: position 32,154,415 of record JAODLC010000065.1, on the reverse strand, counting down.
CCACATCATGGCCTAGTCCTAACCGCAATCTTTCATAATCCTTAATATGCCAGGAAGCTCAGTCTGGCAAAGAGTTTAAGTCTTCCTCAGAGTTGCTTGTTCACCTGGCTGCATCACTGGTTGGGTGTAGGCCAGGGATGGCCAATCTTATCCGCAAAGGGCCGGTGTGTATGCAGGTTTTTGGGATAACCTGTAGTTCAGCTGTTCAAACCCAGGTGTGAGGACTCTTCAGCCAGTCAGTCCTCTAATTAGTAATCTGTGATGACAGCAAAAACCCACATACACAATGGCCCTTTGCAGATAAGATTGGCCACCCCTTAGGCTCAGGATGTGCTGGATCTTTCTCATCTTCCTCTCAGTCTTCTGACTACTTGCCTTTCATTACACTACACGCTTACAATACATGCCTGCAGTACACATTTACATAGTTGTTTTCGTGACTGAATTCCTGGAGCCCAAGGGCTTATAGGAAATCTGTTAGTCAGCCAGTCTATATTTGCTGAACAGTTTCCTTGCCGGCAAGCAAACTGGTGTATTACTGGGTGTCTGTGAAAAAGCAGATCTCATTTGTTGCTGGGGTATTCAAACAGATGAACATTCTAGATGGATGAAACTTGTGGGGCTGAGGATCCTGGGGTGGGGGGTCTTGGTGCCATCCCTGACTGTGGACATAGGGGTCGGGCACCCCATAACTGGATAGGTTTCTTATTTCACCCTAATATCTGTGAGTCAGCGTGTGTGGCTTGGCTCGCTGTTATTCATCCGAGCTGCAAAATAAAGAGTTCTTCACATTACAGAAGCTGCCAGCTTTCGCACTCGCACTGATATTCTCCAGTTACATGGCACCATAGGCCCCATCTCCATGTCAGACTGCTCCCAGTTGACAGACCAGCAATCGTCTGCCCACCGCATCCTCACATGGTACTTTCATATGCTGTCACTCTATTCCAGAAAGTTCCTTGGCAAGAAGTGCCAAGTACTCTTCTGGGTGCGAAGTTTAAAAAGGTGTGACTGGGGTGCTGCTTTCAATCAAATTATTTATGCAAGCTTACAGGAGAGTTATGTACTGGCCTCCTGATCTGAATGTTGTCTAAATGTTTGTGTTTAAGTTTATTAATTCTAGTTTTAACGCTAATGTTCTTTGTACTAAGTACAAACATTTAAACTTAATCAAATTCATATATAATACTGAACATACGTTATCAAGCTGCACCAAGTGTCTGGCTTAAGTTTTTCAGTGAAAATGGGGATACAGGGAGGTTGGTTTACCCAGAAAGACGCCCCTGGGAATGAAGCTGTC
>JAODLC010000065.1:32121286-32133436 GCA_026781145.1 Hippopotamyrus pictus | reverse complement strand
TGTGGCTCATCAGAAGCCAGGTAGGATAGAAAACTTACTGGATAGTAGCTCTCCAGGACCGGAGTTGGTGACCCCTGCCCTAACCACCACTGCCCACGAGCTTTAGCCGATCATTCTGAAAGACGGGTCGCCTGTCCCAGGTGGTTGTCCAGGCTGTGGAACATGGTTATCGTCCCCCGTGTGGAAGACACCATCGTCTCCAGGGTGACTGTGAGCAGATCCCCACAGCGCCATCTGCCACGCAGTCCAAAGCTGAGTCCAGGCCAGCAGGCCGTGGTTAAGGCTGCCCTCAGCATCTTGGTCAACAAGGCCGTCCTCCAGTCCTGCCCACTGCCCAGGACAGGTACGCCCCCTGCTGGTATTTACATGCTACTAGCAGTCATGATGCCCTTAGAGCAACAGTACATTATGAGTATAAGAAGGTTCTGGTGTGATTTATCATCCTCTCAGAAATAGATAAGTACTTGCCTGCCTTCCATGGGGGGGATGGCGTCTCACTGCTGCTGCCACATAGCCCCCTCAGCGGCAGGGCACGCAGGGACCCAGATGGCCCAGCCTGGAGGAAGGTCCGCACCGGCCCACGCAGAAGAGGAGGGTCCTGGAGGAGCAACACAACTCTCCGAGATGGTGAGGGGAGATGGCACGTAGGCAGCCTCGCCTTCCTCTGAGGACCTGAGCTCATGTGTGTGTGTGTTCCACTGTGGAACGGGGGTCATGTGTGTCTGCTGCCCTGCAGGTCCCATGTGTGGCTCAGATGTCTGCTTGGGCAGGATGAACAGGTAAGGTGGTGAACCAAGGCTCTTCAGTATCATAATTTGGCCACTAGGTGGCAGCAAAGGCCTCATCTATAAGGGCGACATACCTCAGCTGGCCACTAGATGGCAGCAAAGGCCTCATCTGCGAGGACAACGTGCCTGACCACTTGTTGGTGTGAATGCGTCTCCACAGGGGCTTGGATGGGCCAGTACTGCTCTGCATGGATTCTGATGATGAGTCTGACCTGATGCAGGAGCTGCGCTCTCTGTGCTCCAGCCGGTCTGAGCCAGACATTCGCAAGGTGATGTCATTTCCGGCATCATCTGCAGCTTCAGTTTGCGTAGGCCATCTGAGATGGATCTGTAGGGTTCTTCTCAGGTCTGGCTGATTAAAAACACAGCCACTTCATAATAATAATAATAGTAATAATAATAACCCTACAGTAAAATGAAGAGCCTGATGCTATGGAAACTGTTTCAGATAACTCGCTCCAGAGATGATTTTATCATGTTTCCTGTTGGACAAACGAAAAAGGAGAAAGCCATCCAGACTCAAAGCCAGCGGGTGAGACGTGCCGGACATGTTGTAGGAGAACAAGACCCCATACGCTAAAACCCAAACCTCACAGTGTGTTTGTCTTAAATATTGCTGATGTCTACAGCCATCCATCCTACTGCACTATCTAATGCCAAAGATCCATCCTGTTGTACTGTCTAAAGTGTAGTACAATCTCTAATTTCATGTTCTGTATACACAGTTTGCCTGACGCTTGAACAGAAATGCTTCCATTTTCACTCTCTGACAGGCTGGCAGGTCTCACCCAGACAGAACCACCTCCAGCAAACCCGCCTCCAGTGAGAGTCGCATGATGAGGCCCAAATCCCAGCTGCCCGTTCCCGGCAGCAGAAGCACACAACGGACCCAGGGCGTCCCCAGAACCCAGGGCGTCCCCAGGACACAGGGCGTCCCCCGAGCCAGCAGCAGAATGAGGCAGATACCAACCAGCAATGGCAATGACCGATCAAATGAGGAGATATGGATCCTGCATGAAAACGCCGACAGTGGCACCTAGACCCCCAGCGTGTTTAGCGCGTACAGAAGCACAGCTATGCTGTCTCAGTTCTATAACTATCATTGTACAGTATTGTTGCTCTATGTACTCGGGGACCATAACTCGCTTAAACGTGAGGGTACTTGGCTTTTGTAAATGAAACACTTTGGCTGTTTGGGTAAAATGCTTTCCGGTGATACCAGAGTGACCTTTAAATCATGTTTCACTGTTCCAGTGTGATTAGTTAATGAGCTCAATGGGGCAGGGTTTCACCGACTATAGCCAAATTAGCAAATAGGGACTTTTTACTATAGTGTCCATGGTATTATTTGTACAGGAAAAAAAATCATAATTTTGTAAAATAAATTCACTTGTTTCAAAGTGAAAAGGATGTAGTAAAACTGCAAATACCGGAACACTTTCAGCAGTGAGCCTTTTGTAAAAAACTAAAATATTCACATAGAGATACTTTGCCTGGGTAAATCGTAAATACGTCTGACTGGGGCATATTGCATTGAAGTGTATTTTATATATGGAAATTTCACTCTTTTTTTTTTTGGCTTGTATTGTGTTTAAATTTTGTCACCTAAAATGTAAATAAATGTGCTGGTAAAGTGTAACAACAAAAATCTAACTACTGTCTTGACCCATTTTTGTGAGTATAAAATAAACTACAACAGCAACAAAAAAAGGAAACCTTATGCATATTTCCTTTTTGCTAAGAACATGTCAAAAGAGCCCTATACCATGGGTGACTGCACTTAATTTACTTACACACACAATCAAGCATATTAGGGATTGTCTATTACAGGAGTCGTACTTTTCAGTCCTGTTGAAAGGCTCTGGCTTATTATCAATAAAGATGGCGTTACTGCCTTCAGGATGTCCTCAGCTTTCAGGCCCACTGAGCTTAGCATCCACCCATCCATCCATCTTCCATACCGGCTTATCCAGTACAGAGTCCTGATGAGTCTGCACCCTAAACTGGGGAACACCGCAGGAACTGCCATTTTATAGAACCGCATTCAAAATTTTATACAAACTACCTACATGTCTTCTATTAACCGGCACAGGTGTCTGTATCTCAAACAGACAATGAATGATTAAGCCTCAAACACATTGAGTGAAATGTTACAATTTACCCCATAGTCAGTGATAGTTGTATCATAGCCCTGGGTTAAATGTAACATTATAAATTATGTAAAAAAAATTTCAAGTTCAACAAAATGTGTGGGTATTTATCCATATGGTTACAATGTATGTTAATCCCAACTAAAATCAAAGATTATAATACAACTGAACAAACGCCCAACTGTGCACCAGTTTTAATAACTGAATAACAGTGTGCATCAGGGGCATTGTTAGGCCTATTTTAGGGGGGCTAACGGGATTAAGTTACCACAGTTTAAATGGACTTCATATTCTTTCACTTATATTTTGCCCAGGATACCTTAAATCCGACAAGTAACCCCGATGAGCCAGTAACCCCGCTTTGTACGTAGTACAGGCCACTGGTCTCCCCTACTTTACTGTGTGTAAACAAACTGATGGTAAATTAACGTTTTCCTTAATTACCATTTCCTTAATTCACTCTCAACGCAAAGGACAAACGAGAAGCTCACGGTTATACTCTAAGGCCAAGGGAGAAATGGGGTTATTTTGTATCAAAACGGACTTTGAGAAGCTGGTTGAAGACTCATCTGTACAATATCTGTACAAACAGGTGCAGTTAGCCTGGTAATCAGCAAAAGCGACTACAGGTACAACCGAGATTATACTTAACCGTGATCTCCCCCCCGCACACAGACACTTTGAGGGGAAATAAATAACTAACAAAACTTCGATAAGTAGCTTCCCTCATCAAACTGTCGACTATCACAAACTCCTCAATGGAATGTGTTTGTTGCAGGTAATACTCCATTCACACGCGCGCCATGTCCTATAAATATTTCGGCTTAATGCTAAAACGGAGCCTGTTGTACCATATAAACACTGAACGTACGGTTCACTATTTATTCATAGCCATATTAGGCTACTTAAAAGTTCATTTACAATTAATATAGAGTTACTTCATTACTTTTGTCTAAAGCAATAACGATTCTCCTCGAAGTAGGTGTCTGGGAGAGCTGTAACCTTTTCATCCACTGCGATGATCCTTGAAATCCGATTAGATAATTAACCGGATCCGAGAAGAAAGAGCAACCCTGTATTAAACCGCTAAATGGAGATCAAACGTGGGACAGATGCGGGGAGACGTGACGGTCTTACGGGTGAAATGGCTGCGATCATCCAACCATATTTCCCCATATATCATCTGATTTAAGGTTAGCGGCCGATTATTACGGTAAAGCCTGCCTGGAGGTGTCTGCTCATGGTCTGGCCGCTTTCCAGGCGAAGTACAGATGTGCTTCAGGGCGCCGCCCCGGCATATCAGACCCTGGGCAGGTACCGGCAGACACACTTCGTGTGAGCAGACGTCTGCGATGCCTCTCTCCATCCTCACGGCATCTCCACTTTTCACAAGGGCGCAGGGGTTTTGGCTTTAATGCGTCTTAACGCTACATGGCTCCGTGGGGCATGGACACACTGCCCAGTCGTATCTACGTTTACCTGCCGGCGCTCATTTGCTGCTTCACTCCGGGGATCGCTGCGTCTTGGTGGTGAGTCTAAAACTTCTTTGCTTCAGTAGAAGTTAACTGCGTTCAGCAATATCCAGTTGAAGTGACGATCAAGCGAAGTATTTGTCATAAAGGCAACGAGCGGCAGAATTCTTGACCTTTAAGTATAGGGGATACCGGGGATGTTGTTAACGTTTTTATTTTAAAAAAAAAAAAAAAAAAAAAAAAAACTATTTACATTTTTGACTGAACCTCGGAGCTCTTAAAGAATCGCATTCAAAATTTGATTAAAAAAAAAAAACTACCTGCATGTGTCTTCTATTAAACGCTACGGGTTTAATCATTCAGACCATGAATGGTTTAGCCTCAAACAAAGTGAGTGAAATGTTACGTTTTACTCCATATAGTCAGTAATAGTTGTAACATGGCCATGGGTTAAATGTAACATTATTATTATAAATGTAAGATTATTATTATTTATTTGTTCAACAAAATTTGTGGGTATGTATGCATATGCATAGTGTGTGTGTGATGTTAGTCACCATCAGAATCACACTGCTGACAGGTGTATTGAGCTCCTCCTGGTCTACAGGCTTTATAGGCCCACCTGGGACAGTCTATGCTAGGGGTGATCCTGATCCACAGAGAGCTGGTGTGGGTTTTTGGGATGGCGCCTCAGTCAGCTAATAATAGGGTGTCCTCAGGACTGGAGCTGAGAACCACTGATTTATTATTGACTGATTGATCCCAAAAATCCACACGCACATCAGCTCTCCATGGAACAGGTTCCCCACCCATGGTCTCTGCACTTCACCCAATTTTCCTTTGACTTTGAAATGCTCCATACACACAATGCAGAATTATCCCAAGAAAGTTTATTCAGGGCACCTGGACTTACATGTTACTAGCAGTCATCTCTTATACTCATAATGTACTGTTCGCCCTTCAATCCAGAGGGCTTTCTCAATTCTGACTGACTGGTTAGAGTAGCAGGTTTATAAATCCTACAGAGCCCGCAAGTCATTAATACTCGATGGTCACCTGTGGGTTATTGTTTCCCCTGGCTTTCATGTATGTCACTGTGACCACCTGGGCCAGGATGTGAACGACTGTGAAACCATCTGGGTAGGACTGAAAGAACAGCAATGTAAGTGGGTGATAAATTATGCCTAAGGCCAACTCCTCTGTATAACGAGGGTCGTTCAATCTTGCAGTACACTGCTTCTCTCACACTTCGTTTGAACCAGTCAGCCTCCTGGTCGAGAATTTTAACGTCCTGGTCTTCAAAGGAGTGGCCCTTTTCTTTCAGATGTAGGTGACCTGCTGAGTCTTTTCCTGATGAGCTGGCTCTTGTGTGTTCTTCCATGTGTTTATGGAGCTGCTGTTTGGTTTCTCCTGTACAGATCTGTATGTTCCTCACTGCACTCAACTGCATATACTATGCTGCTCTGTTTGTGTCTGGGTGATTTGTCTTTAGGATGGACCAGTTTCTGTCTCAGAGTGTTGCCTGGTTTGAAATGCACAGGGATGCCATGTTTGTTGAAAATCCTCCTGAGCTTTTCAGCCACCCCTGTAACATAAGGGATGATAACGCTCTTACGTTTGTTCTCTTCCCCGTCAGTTGTAGCCATGCTCTTATTCACTCTTCTCATAGATTTCCATGACATCCACATGTTTTGAGGGACTCCTTGATAAGTTTTTGTTCCTTCTCCTTTCCCTCTGTTCTAGTGGGAATATTTTTTGCCTGATAGTGTAGGGTTCTGATTACTCCCAGTTTGTTCCCGCGGGTGGTGAGAGTCAAAGAGCAAATGCATGTCAGTATGTGTGGGTTTCCTGTACACTTCAATGTTGAGGCTCCTGTCCTCCTCCATGTGTACCACACAGTCCAAGAAGGCCAAGCTATTGCCTTTGACATCTTCTCGAGTGAATTTGATGTTGATGTCCACAGCGTTGATGTGTATGGTGAAATTCTCCACCTCATGTGTTTTTATTTTGACCCAGGTATCATCCATATACCCGAACCAGTGACCTGGTGTAATCCCTGGGAACGAGCTCAGAGCTCTGCTACTCTAACCAGTCAGTCAGAATTGAGAAAGCTCTCTGGATTGATGGGTGAAACGTTTTCAAAGAACTAAAGTCCAGTTGCCCTGAATAACCTTTCTTGGGAGAACCATGACCTGGATAACTGAGAATCTTCAGACACAATGCAGAAGTTTCCTGGGCTTGAGAAGCGGCCAGGTGGGCAGTTGGAGAAATGCCATTACAACTATCCCAGACTTTTGCAGCCATGAAGAAGCTACATTAGCACTCACAACTTGTATAAAAGATATTTACATAGTCACGTGCTAAAAATGATTTAAGTTTGAATAATTTAAATACAAAGCGTGCAGTGCTATCACAAAAATAAATTCAAATAAAAATTAATTTAAAAGTCAAATACTTTCTTGCCTCAAAATTCCCTTTTCCTTACAAATCTGAGTGTGTCTATTGCAGGGTCCTCCTTCTTCACATGTGAAATAAAGACTAAAGTGAGCGTGTGCAGAGTGTGATTTGTACCTCGCTCCTGGTTTGAGAAATAGACTGTTACAACTAACCCATGTTACAATCATCTGCAGTCTCCCCTACATTTGAACATATAAACACTGCTTACAGCACTAAACCCATAGGTCTAAGACAAGCAATGAATATGAGTGCAAGTATTTTAAAATGCTTTTTAAAACATTTATTTTATTGAAATTAATTAAAATTGAATTGTAAAACATTGTAACACTTGGACTGGCCGGCATGCTTCCACCCCCCCCGTGCAGGTACATGCACTCCCTGGGCTCGCAGGTCATGTGTGATAACATCCCGAGGTTGGCGAGCCGTCAGCGGCAGCTGTGCCGTCAGCATCCCACGGTGATGCTGGTCATCGGAGCCGGCATTAAGGACTGGATGGACGAGTGTAAAGAGCAGTTCCGGCATCAACGCTGGGACTGCGGCGCCGTGGCCCAGGAGCAAGGCAGCTACCGGCGCCTGTTGCTCCGCGGTGAGTCTGCCGCCCCGCGGTGAGCCTGTTGCTCCGCGGTGAGCCTGCCGCTCTGTCACGTCAGGGCTCCGGAGTGCCAGGGAAACCCAGACTCTCATTCTGCCTCATCAACCAAATGATCACTCATGTGTACAAAGCACAGACAGCCCCACAAAAAATTAATTCAAAGCGGAATTGACTCTCAGCCTATTTTAAAATAATTGAAATGTATGAATGAACATGTTTAATTAGCATTTAGTCTGGTTTCTCAGAATTTGGACCTTGGACCTCCCAGAGTGGCGCCGTGATTCCCATTGCGTTACACTAAGCATTAAATTAGCTGGTCTGTACTGACATACCATGGAAGGCTAATTTCTATGGATTTTGTGGTATAATTAGGAAAAGGCTGTGTCTCAGCTTTGATCTTTTGAGAATCCTGTTGTATGCATGCGCACACACACACACACACATGCACACACGCATCTGCATGCGCACACACAGACACACACACACACACACACACACTTGCAGAAAAGCCTTTGATCAAGTAAGCATATCTGTTTCATCAGTAGAGCAGCCAGGAATCTGGCATTGCAGGTGCTGAGCATGTGATTCATTTATCTGCTTGAAAATGAAGCACCATGAACTGGCAGCAAAGAACTTTAAGATGATGAGCGATTGAAATCGACCCATCTGTTTGATCATGCTGTTTGAAGGACATTGTAAAGAGGCAGAACCACATCAACAGGCTGTGTGATAAACTGTGAAAAAACAGCAGAGGAGGGGTCAAGACACTGATGGGGTGGGGTTCTCGGGCCCGCAGACACACGTGAGGTGGCCTTCATGTACGCCGTCTCCTCTGCGGGGATGGTGCACACGCTTGCCAGGGCCTGCAGTCAGGGTGACCTGGACACCTGCTCCTGTGACCCGCATAAGACGGGTATCTCCTCGGACAGCCAAGGGTCCTTCAGCTGGGGTGGCTGCAGTGACAACATCAACTTCGCTGTCAGCTTCGCCCGGGCTTTCATCGACGCTCAGGAGGGGAAGCAGCGGGATGCCAGGGCGCTGATGAACTTGCACAACAACCGGGTCGGACGGAAGGTACCGGAACCACCCACACGTGGGAATATGTCACTTACAGTCCAGCTGAAATACACTTGTGGCCGTCTGCAGGGTGAGATTATATCAGTCCATGACCAGTCTGGGAATCTGACAGGCATTCAAGATACGATGTTACCTTGAAACACAAATTTAATTTGTTCCAGAAGGCTGGTTGAGTTGCGATTTGGGTGTGGTCCAAGTCAATTTTCCCCGTAAGAAATAATGTACATGAATTTAATCCATTCCAGACCCCCAAATGATTGCTATTTAAACCCATCTACCTACCTAATGATACAAACTATTAATAATCAATATAAAACTAATGCACACATGAAAAAAACACTCATACAAAAGCAATACGTATGAAATAAATGACCATTTATCATCACTTTACCTGTATTGAGGTGAGCTGATGGCATCCTGGCAGTGACAGGTGGAGCGGAGGTGGGATGGAGGCTTATTGTTCGGAGGGTGAGACGCGTCTCCATCTGTACATGTTTTACCAGCTGTTTTGTTGTATTCTGAGTTTCCGGTCGAGTTGCGGCTAGATTTTTCTCAACCAACCTGTTCAAGGTCCAAATTGGTCGAGTTGAGTGGCTTTCGAGTTCCAGGGGTTTATGGTCATGGCCGCGTAAGCCGTCAGTTACACTCTGAAGTGGAGACCTGGCTGTGTGTGTCCTGGCACCAGGTAAACACAAATTAAACACTAAACACACATCAAAATGTAGCTGCTTAAGTAAGACAATAGATATGGGTACAGTTACAAAATAAATACCCAAATACAGTGCAATGTAAACATTCATACTGGCCACTTTATTAGGTACACCTCTTCAACTGCTTGTTGAAACAAATATCTAATCAGCTAATCATATGTCAGCAGTATAGTGTATTAAATCATGCAGATAAAGATCAGGAGCTTCAGTTAATGTTCAATCACCAGAATGGGGAAGAAAGGTGATTTAAGCGACTTTGAATGTGGCATGGTTGTTGGTGCCAGACAAGCCGATCTACTGGATTTTCATGCACAACCATCTCTGGGGTTTACAGAGAATGGGCTGGGGGAAAAAAAATCAATTTTCCAATTTTTGACCCCTTTGCTGCCCCTTCCTGTTCCCTTCACAGCCCTTTCTCGTCCTCTCTTTGCTCCCTTCGCTTCCCCTTCTTGTTCCCATCTCATCCCCTTCACTTTTCCTTCTTGTTCCCATCTCATCCCTTTCACTTCCCCTTCTTGTTCCCATCTCATCCCCTTCGCTTCCCCTTCTTGTTCCCATCTCATCCCCTTCGCTTCCCCTTCTTGTTCCCATCTCATCCCCTTCTTGTTCCCATCTCATCCCCTTCTTGTTCCCATCTCATCCCTTTCACTTCCCCTTCTTGTTCCCATCTCATCTACTTCGCTTCCCCATCTTGTTCCCATCTCATCCCCTTCACTTATCCTTCTTCTTCCCATCTCACCAACTTCACTTACCCTTCTTGTTCCAATCTCATCCCCTTCACCTCCCCTTCTTGTTCCCATCTCATCCCCTTCACCTCCCCTTCTTGTTCCCATCTCATCCCCTTCACCTCCCCTTTTTGTTCCCATCTCATCCCCTTCACCTCCCCTTTTTGTTCCCATCTCATCCCCTTCACCTCCCCTTCTTGTTCCCATCTCATCCCCTTCACCTCCCCTTCTTCTCTCCCTTTTCTCCCCTTTTACTTCCTCATCTTAATCCCTTCGCGCTCCTAATGTTGACAGGCAGTAAGATGCTCCATGAGCCAGGAATGTAAGTGCCACGGTGTCAGCGGGTCCTGTACCGTCCGGACATGCTGGATGGCGCTCAGGGACTTCCGGCGGACTGGAGATTACCTGCGCAGGAAGTATGATGGAGCCATCCAGGTGGTGATGAACCAGTATGGCACCAGGTTCACTCGTGCCCACGAGAACTTCAGAAACCTCACCAAGGACGAGCTGGTGTACATGGAGACGTCTCCAGACTACTGCATCCGGGACCCTGAATCCGGTGAGTATAGAAGAAACTGTACATCTGACCTTGAATCTGGGTGCCGTGAGCTGAACATACTACAGGCAGGGTTTAGCCATAAACTGACTTTAGAAACAAAGTGATTATCATCAAACAATGCCATTCTGTGAATGTTACTGTGGAATGAAAAAGCATCACATATATCTCAATAACTAAACTGTTACCCATATAACCATAAACAATCCTAAACCGGGATGAATGCCCACCCCTCCGAATTCTGTTGAGTACGTGTGGGCCATCAGAATGATACATGTCAAGCAGCTGGGGACACTCAGAGGTATCAGTTGACTACATGTTTAAGACACATTACACACCCTGCAGCTTCAGGACACGAGCAAATCAGGGGGCTGTAACCCAATCCCATACAGGCTGCTGTAAATCACCCCCACCCCAACACCTGGGGGCTTCTGGAACTTCTTCACAGTCAGTCTGGAGGCAGGAATATTTCTATGAGAAGGTCATGTCTGAAAATGAGTCCCTTTCAGAAGATTGAGCCCTTTGCACCTCCAGTGAGGACAGAATTTAACCCCATTGATTTCAGGAACAACCGCAAAAATGCAGCTTTCTGTTGTTTCTAAACAGCCTTTAAATTACAAACTGCACAGTGCCATTTTTTCTGCTCCAGTCCTAATACTGATATTAAAATTTTGAGCACCTGCCGATACTGATACCATTCTGATATTTTTTACCCTTTATCATCCACTAAACGTTAAATGAGATATTTGTATTCATACATTTCAGTTATCATTGCTAATTATCTGCATTTAGTGTTGTAGTGACATTTTTTCCATATACTAATAGTAAAATATTATGGTCAAGCTGCTCAAGCAAATGGAGTATTATTACAATACAGACAGAAATCCACTGCCAGCATGTTTTACACATCTGCTTCTTTGTTGTATGTTTAGCAGTTTAATATCCAGTGCTTCACTCAACAACATAAGAGCAGCCTGTTTATGTGACTGTCTAACTCAAGCTAGTTTGTTGTGGGACGCGAGTTTCTCCCGGTGTGTAACCCCCTTTCACAGCCAAAACCCATTAAAGTATCAGGTAAAAACAACACAAGATAAATTTTCTTTCCCACTCAATCTTCCATAATGGTAAAGTAGCTCCCAACCAATATCAATATAGTGATTAAAGGGGAGAAGTACCTTCCCCCCCTTCTTGGGATTTCACATTCGCATGGGGTGAATGTCAGATAGTAACCGTTACTAGGTTGGCAGGGTTTCGATTTACAGGCAGATTGGCTAAATGACAGCATAATATAGGCTGTTAGTGCTGATAACCAACTAAACTCCATGATATGTGCAGCGGGGGGGCAGTGGGAATCAGGCTTTCTAAGCAAGTCACCAAGGCATTGGATTAGATAATTTAAAGGTTGGATAGATGTTCTTTGCCATGGTGATTTTGGCGTGGAGGGCCATCACAGAGAAATGTTACCGGTGGAAATACTGCGTGAGTGAGGCTGGCTGCAGAGACAAAGATGTGCAGTGCATCCAAGCCAGGATTTTTCATGTTAAAGATTAGGGCTGCAACAACTAATCGATTTAATCGATTATTAAAATAGTTGCCAACTAATTTAATAATCGATTAGTTGGG
>JAODLC010000065.1:32103102-32121186 GCA_026781145.1 Hippopotamyrus pictus | reverse complement strand
TTAGGCAATTGTTTCGCAGGTGGGTGTTTTTACATCGCAAACTGCGATGCGATACCGGCTATTTCGAACCCTGCTATGTATTACTTCTCTGACGGAAAATAAGGTTGGTTTCTTCCACCCAGCATTTTTTGCCCATATCAGCTCGATACCGATAATGGGGATCAGATCAGTGCCATCGCTGATCCAGTAAATCACACCACTGCGCAGTAAACCTTAAGGAGCGGCCTGAAGTGAGGCCTGTCTCCCGCACTCCAGTAAATCACACCACTGCGTCGTGAACCTTAAGGAGCAGCCTGAAGTGAGACCTGTCTCCCGTCAGTGTGCCTCTGATTAAAGCAGGAAGCTCTCTCTGGGGAGGTGCTCCTCACATCCATGCATGAAATTGGTCTGGAAACCCCAGGATGCTCACTGTAGCATGTGATATCCGCTGTCAGAATGGGAGAGCCCTGCAATGCCCCTACATGTACTTGGGACACCATAGATATGCAGGGTAACATCCACCCTGTAGGGGGCACCTCTTCCTAGACACTGGTGAAATGAAAACACGTGTGAATGTCGAGGCAGGTGGAGCAAAGGATCTCAGGGGATGTGACTCTGTCCTTGTCCCTCAGGATCCATGGGCACTGGAGGGCGTGCCTGCAATAGGACGTCGAAGGGCACGGACGGCTGTGAGGTCATGTGCTGTGGACGGGGCTACAACACGGCCCGGGTCAGCCGCATGTCCCAGTGCGAGTGCACATTTCACTGGTGCTGCACCGTGCACTGCAAGGACTGTCAAGAGCTGGTGGATGTGCACACCTGCAAGTTCCAGGAGGGCCCCATGTATGACCTCTGAGCCTCAGCACCTTGGTTGCCACAGGGACTCCATCCACCCAAAGACAATGAGAAAATTAATTTCCCCACACTGTGGTTCAGAACATATTTCTTGGCTACTCTTGTATAACAGAACCCTAGATGTACCTGAACCCGAGTCTGATCTCACCTCCGATATGAGATGTTTCTACTGCCTGAAGGTAATGTAGGGTCCAGACCTTTTCATAAAATATTTGTTAGTACTGTTTACATTGTGATTTATAATGTTTAAACATCATGTACACCAGAGCCTCCTGATTCAGCCTCTCTGTTCTGTATATATACACTTTAGCCTATTGCTAAAGCACTACATGCTTTAAATGTTTTGTGAAATGAACGAGATGATGAATCACAGGATATTGTCAGTGCTGTGGGAACAGCTGATTCCCCTTGGAGGTCACATCACGTAATCTACAGCTGCACTTCACCATCACTGCAAGTGCCCGAAACAAACAGATACACAGGCATCAAATTTCAAAGTTACCTAATTTTTTAGCCCAGTCTGACCCCCCCTAAGGGGGAAAAACAAAGCCAAGCAGGCATTGCACAGCCTGGGCCCCCGTTTCCCATTATGCCCTCTGGCAAAACATGGGGGGGGGGTCATCTTCATCATGGGGGTATAGAGGAGTCGCATCCATGATAGGGGTGTGCAGAGGAGTCATCTCCATGATGGGGGTATGGAGGGGTCATCTCCATGATGGGGGTGTGCAGAGGGGTCATCTCCATGATGGGGGCGTAAGAAGGAGTCGTGTATGTTAAACACAACACTGACACAGCAGATAGCATATCAATTTAACACGACACTGACATAGATCAGTCACTGACACAGTCCTGCCTCTGCTTTGTAGAATATCTCTGCACATTTGTCTGCAGAGACAGAAATCGTGTTACAGAAAACATATACAAAGCATTACTGAAATGTGGCAGCACCAATCACTCTATGGAATTTAAAAACAGTTGAAAACCATACAGACTAAGGAGTTTGCATTCTAATAAACAGCTGAATGAACACATGTGCAACCACAAGGGGGTGCTCAGTCCCTCTAGCTGACACACTAATTATCATCAGCACAGCTCGGAAAAAAATACCACGTAATCCCCACATAGCAACTGATTCTGGACCAGATCCAGCTGCATCTCTTTAAATCTGAGTGCCAGTGACTTTCGGATGGGAGAGTCTGCACCAGAATCTGTCCAGAGTTCTAATTACAGCTGGTCTGTATATATTCTGAATACCCAGAACACATTCACCTGACCATATACGTATGATAAGTCACGTACCAGATGCACAGCTGATGCACTAAGAATCCAAGGGGCCATCACCCCACATAGCAAGATGAGTCTGAACCGGATCTGGACCAAATGTTGTTCAGAAATCGCCACAGATCCATAACCTGGATTTGGCCTGGCCCATATCTGCACCAGAGTCAAAGGTTAAATTCAAAGGTGGCCTAAATGGAGACAGTGAGTAGCTTGGTGGGCTAAGTCTCTGGTGTTGTGATCAGAAGATTGCTGGTTCAAGCCCCACCCGCAGCAGAGGGCACTGTGCATTAGCTGACTCTACACTGTGACCCCCTGCCCAAGACGTGGAGAGTAAGATTGGGCTGGTGAAGAGAAGCATTCCAGTGCAGCTGTACCGGTGTAAGTAAAGTATGTTTCATTTTCCCAGCCTGACTCCTCACCATTTCTGCTCCAGGATCCTGCCTGTACATGTGTGGTTGCTGGTTTGAACCTGGCCCCGGTGGCATGGTGACATGGCTGTGGGCCATTGAGCAAGGCCTTTAACCCCAGGCTCTGGGGGTGCTGGCTGACCTGCTGGCTATGGAGCGCAAGATGAGTAAGTAAAGTAGGTGTTCCAGAACCGCTGTACTTATAATTAAAGTGTGATGCATCCAAAGTCAAAGTCAGCTTTATTGTCAATTTCTTCACATGTACTAGACATACAAAGAAATTGAAATTACGTTCCTCACTGTCCCATGCGCAGACAAGACACGACAAGACATGACCGGATAGGACAGACAGTAAAGTCCAAAGGCACAACAAAAACACATTCTAACTACTGAGTAACAGTATATAAAAGGCTAGATCAGGTACATTGCAATATTGCCTCATACTTAATCTCACAACCCACAGCACAGGTTAAAAGCCTTGCTCAAGGGCCCACAGCCATGTAACCATTCCACCGGGACCAGGGCTCAAACCGGCAACCTCCTGCTCACGAGCGCAGAGACTTAGTCCACTGAGCCACTCACCTGCCACACATGTACAGACAGGATCCTGTAGCAGAAATGGTCGGCAGGCAGTCTGGAAAAAATGAGTCTGCGCCACATTTAAAAAACAAACACTGATCCCATAGCTTGCAGGTGACAGTGTAGTACCAGCTAACTGCAAGGCTTGAACCAGCAACCTTCTGACTAGTGGCACAGAGACTTAGCCCACCAAGCCACTCACTGCCTCCATCTGCACTCCCTCTGAATTTAACCTTTGACTCTGGTGCAGATCTAGGCCAGGCCAGATCCAAGTTATGGATCTGGGGCGATTTATGAACAACCTTTGGCCCAGATCTGGTTCAGATTCATCTTGGTATATGAGGCGATAGCCCCTCGGATTCTGCATCAGCTGTGTATCTGGTAAGTGACTGATCATATGTATATGGTAAGGCGAATGCGTGCCGGATCTGGTAAGTGACTGATCATATGTATATGGTAAGGCGAATGCGTGCCGGATCTGGTAAGTGACTGATCATATGTATATGGTAAGGCGAATGCGTGCCGGATCTGGTAAGTGACTGATCGTACGTATATGTTCAGGCAAATGCGTGCCGGATCTTCAGAGTGTATACAGATCAGCTGTAATCATTTAGAATTCTGGTGAAGATTCTGGTGCAGATTCTCCTGCCCGATTATCACTGGCACCCAGATTTAACAACTTGCAATTTCAGGCACCTGCAACGCTTAAGGTCAAAGATAGAGTTCCACTAAACAGCGCTATTATTTTATCATTTGTCATCCTCCTCTTCATGACTCAACATTTTCTATGTGCCTCTCCAGGAGGTGTGAAGTACCCTGCTATGAGTCCATAGTAGGGCTGTAGAGCATTCCGCACAAGAGAAGCAGACAAATGCTGCTAACAATATGGATATGGAAGCTACTAGACAAGAAAAGGAGGTGATGCAGCTGTTAGGGATGTGGACCGATAACCTGGGGATGCTCTGAGTAAGGTGCTAACCCGCAGTGGACCGTCCCCAGTACAGGGGAGCTGCCCCAGGCCGAAACATCAGCCACACAACTATGAGTACAGGCCATCTGTCCAAACAACAGGCTTTAGGAAAGGCCAAACCCTGATATTGAGCTGCAAGAATTTGGACAGCGCCATCTGGCTGCAAGGTTGACATAGGGTCTTAAATACTGGCAGAAGACAATCTTAAGTGGAATCATCTCTAGTGTCAGTCATCTGAGCTGCCACATGCTTTCCTGAACTGGAAAGTTTCCATTTATAGAGTCAGAACTGACCTGATGGGCATCTGCATGACAAGCAGACACAGCCTGCTGCCTTCTGGGCCCCATGCAGCGGATAGCAGTGGCATAGAGAAGGCACGGCCGCTGGTGAGCTCCTAGGCAAACGTTTACATCAGAGAGGTGTGAAAACAGGGGCAGCGGTGTGTGGTCACCCTGCCCCCCCAACCCACATGCTGAGCACGACACACTTTCATCAATATGTGCCACGTGGTGTTCAGTTCCAGCATGAAGGGTCATCAATATGTGCCATGTGGTGGTCATATCCAACAGGAAATGTCACCAACATGTGCCACATGGTGATCATATCCAACATGAAGTTACATGAACATGTGCCAAGTGGTGGTCAGAACATGAAGTGTGATATGTAGCCCAGGGAACTCACGGAAGAAATGAATATGAACTGTGGTAATTTCATTTGTAGGTCATTAAACCCAGCATTGCTCTGGACCACAGGTGGCGAACCTGATCCATGGAGAACTGCTGTGGGTGTGGGTTTTTGGGATGACTTCTTAATCAGCCAATAATAAATCAGCGGTTCTCAACTCCAGTCATGGGGACCCACTGTGATTGGCTGATTAAGAGGTCACCCCAAAAAGCCGCACTCGCAGTTTGCCACCTCTGCTCTGGACGTTCTGCAGTTCTGCCAGCTTCCTGCTGGGCTTGCCTCTGCTGACGGCCCTTAAGGCTCAGGTTACCTTTGCCTACAGCAGCCAAATTGGCGCCTCACTCTGCGCCACCCTAACAGCACAAGCCAAACTTGGCCCAATCCCTCCCGAGGGTGTGCAGACTGCACTGGCACCGGCATTGCCCCTGGGTACCTCCATCGCAGACGGCCAGCCTTCCGTTTCGTCTCCACCTCAGGGTCTCGGGGTTCCTACAGATCAGAAGGTTCTCCAGAGCTCTACAGAGCAAAGAGTGAAGTCCACACGCTGTCCTGGGAGCCAGAGATCCAGGTGGTAGGACTGCCGACTTCACAGGACACGGACAGGGCCTGTTACCGTGACCCTTCTCAGGTCGTTTCACTGCGTGTGGCTGGTGCCGCTCAGTCCCGGTCCAATGAGGATGCCATGCCAGCTCACCACCCTTACCCTGAAACGACTGCGTTTACCTGCATACTGACATTTCAATGACAATCTCAGCAGAATCCTCATCTTTTAGTGACAGCAATGTCACAGCAAAGCTTACTAGAAACACCAGAGCATAATGAGACTTTCCAGCCTCGGGCAGGACTCCAGGGCATTGAGGCTACACATACACATAGCTACATTCTCTAGGGCAGCTCTATAAAGCCATGATGGGTTTTGACAGGCCTAAGCATGACTGGGTCACATTATTGGAGAACAGTTACATTCTTCAGTTGAGTGAATCACTGTGATTCACTGGAAATAAAAAGCACAAACCTGGAACAAACAGATCCAAGATGGAATCGTGACAAATCCGGAATCTGGACAGGAATCATGTCCAGCCTCAGATCAACTCGAGAACAATAGTCAAGGAAGACAGCTGAGAGATACAGAACAAAGCCAACTGACAAAAGGACATACAGAGCAAACAGGTGGAAGATACCATGAGAAAATGCAAATGAAGTTTTCCATTTGTTAAGCATTAAAAAAAAAAAAAAAAAAAAAAAAAAAAAAAAAAAAAAAAAAAAAAAAAAAAGGCAACTGACCCGATGTGGATCTATGATTAACCACACCAATATACTAATGCAAAGGTGACAAAATGTAGTCAACAGATTTCAGGACCCGGATTTAGGCTAGACTCAAAAGACCATCACCCATAAACTTCCAGGGCATCCAAAAGTACACTCCTGCAGTCACACTCCCGGATCTGGATTATACAGCACCGTCAGTCTGATCTTTTTGACCATTCTGCAGACACCATGAAGCAAGGGTTTGATGCACTGAACAGACACACCTTTGGAAATATAGTCATTTACAACCCAAATAGAAAATCTGTCATTTAATGCAACGTAACTGTGATTGTATTACAGTTCAAGTTGGAGGAAACCAAACTGTCAGAGAACTTTCATACAGGTCATATATTACAGTGTGCCTTTTTAATACAGTAATGTTTGTTTGAAAAACAAAAACTTATGGTTCTGTAATACAACTCTTGCTTTAAATTGTTGAACATCTGCACATCGAAAAGCTCTGGCTTTTATTTGCCATTTACTTGTTTAATTACCAAGCTTGCCCTGACGTTTATTCCCCAAGGTTGCTAGCATGATCGTGTGCCACGTCACAGTGCCAACCTGTGCTGTGCCAGGACTGGGAGGTCACGGGTGCGGTTCACTGATGCCACTGGGCAGAGGAACAGGAAGGGTGCGAGTGTGCAGGTGCTGAGAGAGGAGCGGCAGGGTACACGCGTCGCCTTAACCCTACACTTCACAAGACGCAAGTTCGTTAAAATAATCTTTATTTCTCTGGGCTTAGAAGTTCTCGTGATTGATTTATAAAAGGTGTGGTCTCACCCCCACAGGACTTATGCCTCAAGGTATGATGCACATAAAATTTCCCGAATGAACACACAAGAAAAAAAAAGCATTGCTTCCTGTGGAATATGTGACTGGAGGAGCGGCAAATTAATTTCATAACAGAAAGTAGCTTTTGCTGTGTAATAAATGTTTTGTGTGAGACCACAGCTTTTATTGATGGATGTCACACGAGCAACGCTGCTCCTAAGCATTCTGCATCTCTTTGCCGATCTTGTAGCTCAGAATCTTGTTCCAGTCGATCTTGGTGCGTGTCACAGGAAGCTGCCGGCGCAGGGCTTTGAAGGTCGTGTCCGACATGGTCTGGTAATTCTCGTTAATGGCAGTCTGAAGCAAACCAGGACAAGGCCTTAGCAACCTTCAGCATTGACAGGAACACCCAGAACAGCAGTGTATCCATAATAATACCAACACAACTGCAGGTTGTTACAATCGTACCTGGTAGTCATTCTCTGCTGCTTCCATGATCTTGATGAATTCCTTTGCAGTCTGAGCCTCATTCTACATATGAACAGCACAAACTTCAGTCTGAGTGCTGTTAACCAAGACAGATTCATGTTTTTCTGTGTATATAACATATTGTACCAGTGTCATTGTACGAGTTACAGGGACTAATAAAAAATGAATATTAATAACTGTCACCACTCTCAAAGGCTCATAAAATAGAAAAGAAATTCTGGAAGTTCCACCAAGAGACATTCAGCTGCCAATGCGAATTTCACATGCGAGGCCTACAGCCCAGTGACATCATCCGTCTTCCTGAAGGCCCAGACAGATTTACTGGGGTAATGCACAATGCACCCCAAATCCTCCTCATGAGGTTATCTGGGAGTAAAAAACACTAATGGAGTGTTTTTAATGAGTGCTAAAGAGCCCAGTTCATTGTTGGTACCTAGAAGTGGGTTTAAGAGGAAATGACCCAGTCTGGTCTGAAGCACTGATCCAAAACTGAAAAACCTGCCAATGAACTAAGCTGGACAATATCCTAGAGTTAGGTCATCATATAGGTCTCATTCTTATACTGCACCCTAATTTGTACTGCACTGTCGCGTCTTATATTTCACCGCAGTTTGTCTCATGTCCCACCCTGCAACTATGGCATAATAATTTATTAATAACTATCTTCGTTGGAACACATAACATAACATAAAATTTGAAAATAGGAGAGAATCCCATTAAGGGGGGATTACGGCTTAAGACCCACTCACCGAAAGATTCATGGCCTCCTGAACTTCCTTGTGGCTCACCAACTGCACATTGCCATCTTCATAGTAGTGAACCTGCAGACCACAGACAGCTGCTCATCCTACTTTTTCCATATCACCTCATCCAGTGCACCATTCATTCCCCCCCGAACACCATTCTCTGCTAACACTGCATGCCACCTTCAGTCAAAGACTTTCTACACATGAAAAATGTTCAACATTTCATCAGAGCCAGGAAGCTCGAGTCTCCACCCCAATTGACCCTACAGGCCAGTACCTGGATCTTCATGATCCCTACAACTTGAGTAGAGGATGGGGTGATAGTGAACTTCCATTCCGACCTCCAGCGTCCATTCCTACACATGAATAGAGGCACAGTTCATGGACAAAATCATGTGATGGTCAGCAGTTTTACCTGATGGTGAGATATACGACACTGGGCCACCTTACGCAATCTGTCAACATCAAAGACAATCGGACTGGATTATGGCCACCTACTCGGGCATCCAGATAGAGTGAGGGAGTAAGAAAGTCACATACCAGAAGTTTTTTGGTTGAAACTGATGGCACTCTATGCACACGATGATGGTTTGATGTCCATCGATAGTCTTCCCATAAATCTATAAAACATTTTAAAATTCAACTTCAATCTATGGACAGGCGACCAAAAGTAGAGAGTAAATGCCGTGCCCCTAAAACAACCATGCAAAGAAACAGATGTTTCATAGATGGCAGAATCTCTGCCGGCTTATGGCTTAATGAGGACCTTCCTGATTGAATCACATTTGTGAGGCACTTTACAGCGCAGTCGTCGCCTGGGGTAATGCACAATACTTACCGCGCAGACGCCGTAGGGATAGTGCTCCTTGACGTAGGCTCGAACGGCAGTGTCCACAGCACTCCTCCAGCTTTCCATGCCGCTGTCTGCGTCATGGGGTCGTGGGTCACTTGCCTCTTTCCTCAGGTGGTCAAACTTGAAGGAGATCTTGTTCTTGGGATCCAGAACACGGCCGTTGCCCAGGTCTCCATGCTCTGTGATTAAGACCTGAGGGAGAAGATGATGACCAAAGAAACAGCAACATATTACATGCAGTAAGCTCAGAGATCTCAGCATTCTCCCGAAGGTATCCTCTCAACCTTAAACTGTTGTTTGTTCATTACTTATTAGCAAACTGAAGA
Organism: Hippopotamyrus pictus; assembly: GCA_026781145.1. NCBI lineage: Eukaryota > Metazoa > Chordata > Actinopteri > Osteoglossiformes > Mormyridae > Hippopotamyrus > Hippopotamyrus pictus. The sequence continues at coordinate 32,111,938 of JAODLC010000065.1, read as the reverse complement.
CCACCCCTAAACTTCTGCAACCAACATAATTATTGTGATTCAAGTCTAGTCTGATCTGTTCGTCACCATTTATGAAAGTAATTAAGGGTGCATTTTCATGCCTCACCTGCTCATCAAAGCCTTCGATTTTCACCGGCGTAAACTGATCCAAGTTATACTGTGCAAATGCACTGAAATGCAAAAGACGAGTGCCGTTGTGATTAAAGGGAACTTTCTGATCTGCACAGCCGATATTCAAGGAAAAATTCCAGAGTAAAGTGAGACGTACTGTGCTGCGCCTTCCCTGAGCAGATTGTCATTATTAAGCAGCAGTCGCACATCTGCAAGACAGAAAATCCAATTCACAACAGGTGAAGCAGCTCGGTGCTGGCCGGCACGCATGCAGGACCCGGGACTGTAGGAAGCCAGCGAGAGGACGGCAGGATGGTGCCTCAGTGTGAGGACGCTCTCCAGGGGGCAGGGTGATGGGGACGGCACTTCCCATGAAAAGATAAATCCAGGAACCCGCACTAAACCCTCTCCCTCTGGGCTTCAGTGACCAAGACACGAAAACTTAGGGAAGAAAACACCCTTTAAAAACCACAGTAAGCATTCCTGCTATTAGGACTGGAAAAATTACCAAAAGAAGAGCAAAGACATCAGTTAACATTCATTTTCATGGGATGCTGTCATTCTCCCTGTTTTATACATTTTGTAAGAACAAGTGCCAGCTTAATAATCAGACTTCCTCATAGCAGGGTTGTGATGAGACAAACAGTCTCTTGTTCCCTCTCTCACTGGAACTAAAATAAATAAAAAAAACTACAGCATTTTCCCTAAACTGTAGCAGTACAATGCATAACCAAACAAAGTGGTCTCTGAAACATTCGAGGTTCTGTCAACCCCGTTGCCTTTGAGAAAGAACCAGCATTAGCACTTACTGGGTAGCTGACTGGCTTGGCTTCAGCCAAATAAACCTGGGTTTGGCTTCAGTCATCACACACTCGGGGGAGCTCCCCCGTAGGCACCCCAGGGGTGACAGAGAGCCCCCCCCCCCCCAGGACTGGTGGCTGCAGACAGGGCAGAGCCTGCTCTCCCAAGACCTATGTATTGGTATTACTATGGTTTCATGCTTGCCGTGTCTGAAACTCACCATTGAAAACTTCATTGAATTCTCCCGGAGGGGCGTGGATGACGAAGTTTGCAGCTATGCGCACCTGCAGCGAGATGGGGGAGGGGGTTAGTTTCTGGGCAAAAGAGAGTGCGAGGCACGGCCAGGAAGGGCGGCTGACAACGAGGAAGACTTTCCCTGCTACAGCTCAACAAGCCCAGCATGCTGTGAGACTTCCTGCTACTGCAGCCAGAAGTGAAACCAACATCACAGCTGCCGGTTTGCCATCGCAGGAGTTCAGCACCATAAATGGTCATGAAGATGTCCCCAGGAATGCGACACCACAAGCACGCGGCAGGCAGGTACGCAAAAAGCACCACATGGCCACAGGCAGCATCGCGCTAGCTGACGCGTCTCTGGAGCACTTCCCACCTCCATGTGTCTAAGGGCTGATTTACAGTAATGACCTATACAAAGAACTTGTTACGCTAGTAGATGACATCTTACCCTCTGCCCAGGTACAAAGCAGATGTCTGCTGTATCACACTGACTGTGGTGGCACAGGGAAACACTAAAGAGCATATTTAGGAACACCTCATATCAGCTTCTGTTCCAGAAAGGAAAAAAATTATAATTGAATAGTGTGGGTGAGAGACCTAATGAATGGATAGTATATCAGTATGTGTTTGATAGAGTCTGTACACACTTGCTCATTCAGGATAGCACCGTACTGGACTCACAGGCACTTAACAAAAATGAGCCTTAGCAACTGGGCTAATACAGGATAACAAAAGTAACTAGAGATGCACCTATACCATTTTTTCAGACCGAATGCGAGTAATGATGCTTGCTTTCTGGTTGTCACTGATACCGATTAAGGCCGTGCACTGCCTAAAAAATAATGAGTTTTACCATCCTAAAACTAGAGGTGGGCGATAAATCAATTTTTCGATTAATTAGAATTTACAGTTCAGGATGATGCATTTTTATGAGAATCGATTTTATTACTTAATTTACATGCATGCACCAAAAGCGGAACTAATGCGACAACCCGTTCTTCACGGGCACATTAGCGCGGGGCACCCAAACACTGTAGCGGATTCACAAACAACATGGCAATGGTTCAGTTTTGCGCCGTCGGACACTGACCAAGCAAGTCCTCGTTGCAAAGTCTGTTTAAAAACTGTTGCAACCAAAGGAAGCAGCACAACAAATTTATTCCAGCACCTAAAGCAGAGGCACGCAGCGGAGTGGGAGAAGTGCAGCTCCCAGCGAAATGAAAATACCCGCAGCACCAGCACAACATCCAAAGTTAAGCAAGCAACCGTCCTGGATACATTTACGAACTGTGTGCCATGTGATAAGAATGGGGCACGGTGGAAGGCGATAAACGCTGTCGCGATGTATATTGCAAAAGACATGGTGCCCATGTATACTGTGGAACAGCCGCGATTCATTAACATGCTAAAAGTGTTTACAGTGGCGTGGTCAGCCATCTCACTTACAAGCATCTTTTTTGGCTTGTCAGATTGCACTTTAACTCTAAGTTAACTCATAAGTTAAAACATGTTTTGAACCATTTATTTGTCCTCTGTAGTTTGATTTTGAGTAGGGGAGGGGAAAATCGATTAAAATCGAAAATTGGATTTATTGTGAAAAAAAAAATCAGATTTTATTTTTAGGACATATCGCCCAGCTCTACTTAAAACCTCAGATAAACAATACAACAACCTAATTTCACACATCCTCTTGATAGTTTAGTAGAGCACAGTATGCAGTCTGCTATGTTTTGCAGTATTTCCACTCCACAGATATAATACATTTTATTTATAGGTACCTATCTAGACACTCAAGGACACCGTACAGTAAATGCAAAAGAATATAAATAATAAAACCATAATACAAAAAATACAAGAATATATAAAATATATCAAGATCACGATATTATTCCCATTTATTTTGCTCATTAATGATATCTAGTGGTGTAGCAGTTCTGAAACAGACACCAAAACCACGACACAAACATTCATGATCGTGATTTGGTTCTGGAACATGGAACCACGATTTCCACATCCCCAACCCGCCGCCCAAGATGCAGCCTACTGAGTAATTAGTTACATTACTAATATTCCAAAATTCATTTCACAATAAACACTATAAATAACATGTAAATCACTAAATTATTATTCTATTTAAAGTTAGGGAAAGCTATAAATCATGTACATTCTATACATCACACCTTGGCCTGAAACTATTATTAAATAATCGCTTGATTATTTGAGTGGACCGTGATTATTTTGCTTAAATGCAAGATATCGTCTGCATTCACCTGTATAAAATCAGGTGGATGAGACCAAACTGTCATATTTTGATCACTATTTCCACATCATTTTCTACCATGTAATGTTTTACTGATGGTCATTTAATGACATCATCTCATCGTGCTTCTGAACTGATCCGTACCACCTGCCCGTTTTGTACCTCACAGGTCTGTGCTTTGATGATTTGTACCACTTTGTTTCACAACATTTTCACGATTCAACCTGATCTCATCAGTATTTCTTTTTGATACATCAGGTTAATTTTACGGGCTGCTTGTGAGCGTTCTGCCCAGACCAGCCCAAAATGGGATACTTAGCCAGATATTCTGATTTTATGTTCTCTCTGTTTGATAAAAGTTCTGCATAACACTTTCACATCTGTCTGAGTGCGTGTTTATGGGTCTCATTACGGTGGGATCACCATATACATCTGTGACGACTGCCACTATTATGCTGCAGCAAAGTCAGTATATTACGCCAACAGGACAAAGAACTAGAGAAATGCATGTTATTTTCTCCATTTCTTTCTGATCCCACAGATTTGGAGTGATATAAATAGAGGCACATAACTGGTACGCAAGTATGAAGCAATGCACCTGCCAGTTTCTGATCATAGCAGCGCAAATGTGTATTTATTTTATGAGCATTCGCGCAGTTATGACAAGAATTTACCATGCATGTTAACCTTCATGTGGCAAATTTGTACTTCTTTCATGGTATAAAGGCTAAAAATGAACAGAAAAAGATCATTAATTGCAATTATTTGTACGTCAATCATCAACTAAAATTTCATGATTATGACAGCCCTAATTGCACCTATTTTATCGTCATAACTGTGTGAGTCATGAGACTATTTTGGTCCAATCCAACCAAGACTAAGAGATCACATCTGTGGTAAGAGCTAGGCTAGTTTCATTCGATCAAGATGGATAACCCTGAGACCGCAGATCACCTGGGCACATTCCAGTCAGCATTGTCAGAATACTCCGATTATCCAGTAGAGTATAGTATTTTACTTTATTTTTGTTTACATAGTTATTTTACATGTAATCTAACATGTTATTTAGTTTTCTTTTGTTTAGGGTTCCAAGTGGTTTGTAATTTATATGAAGTATAATCCAATAGGCAGGGATTGAAATAACTTTTCACCTTTAAAAGCGATATGTGTGGAAATCGATTGTTTTAACAGTGTGAATGTGTATGTATTTTATGTGCATTTGCGCCGATATGACAAGAAATTACTGTGCATTTAACCTCTATACTGCAAATGAAGTACGAATTAGCATATAAAGGTTACAATGCACGATAATTTCTTGTCACATCGGCGCAAAAGCACATAAAATACGTAACAGCGTGAATGCGTACAACAATGGATTTCTGTATGTATCACATTGAAAGGTGAATGTGTACTTTCGTACCAGTTTTGTCAATCCCTGGTGATAGGGTATAAGTACACGAGCATGGTATCAGACCTGATACTGGTGCATCCCTAGAAGTAGCAAGCGTGCCATATGTAATTACAGCAACCTAAATTTAAAATATTTAAAAATTGATTAACTTGTGGCAATGAAAAAACTGCCACCTCAAAATATGACGATTTGTAACAAATGATCCGCCTCACTCAAACAGATTTTGTATATTTCAGGGTAAAACGCTTATTTAGCTCAGGACACTTTCGGTATCCCCTTCCAGGAAGGAGAAACACGGTGCTGGAAGAACAGCCCCACTGATCTCTGATCAGGTCATCACAGCGGGATTACAAAATATATTCCTGCCATCAGAGCGCCAGGCTGTGGTTCCACTTAAATTACGTTAAATCCCCAATTAATGTGCCTTTCAGCTGACACACCACCTCACCTACTGTAACAAAACGCTAACTGGTTCTTTACCTTCGAGTTAAAACGTATCCCACAAGAGTGCAGACCAATTAAGTGTCATCACAAGGCCTCGGGATATTCTGCAGCGTGCAACCAGCAGCTAAGAAACATCTTCATGCACAACCATCCAACTGCAAGTTTATACACTTGGTGCACAGCTGCATGTACGTCCATAATTACACCACATCTAGTACAGCGTTTGCATTGCTTGTCAGGTGCTTCAGCGAGAACTGGGTCAGCATAACACACCGGCGGCTGTCTTGCGATGAGACTGGCCAAGGGCTTGGTGCTTGCTTGGCTTGGGAAGTTGCTTTGATTCATTTGGGCATGGAGCCCTTATACACACAATGCACATAAAAGGCAAGTGTTTCGGCTTGAGACAAGGACTCCCCCATGAATAACTTAAGACAGATAAATGCCAGGCTAACAGTCCATTCTTCTAGTTTCTGTCAGATACACATCTGACATGATTTAAGTCAAATAGCATGGCCACTTATGAAGAACACATGACACTGCAAAATTCTACTCATTTATGGAGCATGATATGCCTAAAATACCGAAGTCAAAAGGAAGCCAAGTCAACATGAGAGATTTAATCCAATGACAGGTTACGTAAGGCACGGCTCTAATTTAGTCATGCAAGTTCATGTGCGTATTACTAGCACATGTTTTTAATATGCAAAAGTATTTTCCATACAAGAAAACATCCACCATTAACACAGGTTTGCCACAAGCTCTGTATGACAAGGAAGCATCTGACCAATAACATAATCCATTAGACATTTTCAAATATTCTCATTGTGTTTTGCAGCATTTAATGCTGTTTAACGATGCTCACTGATTAGTCATTGCTCCTTTTAGACTGCCAGTCACTGTCAGTGTGTGGGAGCTGAGCCTGCAGCCAGGAAGCAACCCGTAGCCTGACAGAAAGTCCGGCTTTGTGGTGCTGCACAGGGACAGGAAAGGCGATGATCCTCAGCTGCACGAAGGGTTTCAGAGAAATTACCGAAATGCAGAACAGCTCGGTCCTCAGGTTAACACCCGGAAGAGAGGGTATCAGACTCATCTGCCGATGGGCGGTGTCATCAAACTGGCCAGAAGTCTGCACACCCCCAGAGTGACGCGGCTCCCCTGGCCCCTCTGCAGACCTGGTGCCCCCGAACCCCCCGGCCGGAAGGGGGCGATGCCTGTCACCGCGGCACGGCTCCTATTTCTGCCATAAGGCCGTACATGGATAGAGAAGCCAAGCGGGGCGAAACCGGGCTGGGCCTTGCCGAACCGGAAAGAGCGAAACACAGCAGAGCCGAGCGAAACACAGCAGAGCCGAGCGAAACATGCTGAGCAGGGTTAGGGTTGTGTAAGACAGTCGGACGGAGCCCTGGCTGACAGACGGAAGTTGGGCAGAGACTGCGGAGCTAAAAATACCAGCAAGCTCAGCCGTCTCTTTCTTCAGAACATTTCCCGTTGGATTCAGCACGTAATACTCCACAGGACACCTACTGCCCTGAACACGCTTTCTTCGCCGTCAGCGTCGTGGTGCGGTAAAATAACAACCCGTGTCCTACCTTCTCTTCGTCGGATATATGCTCCTCAGGATCCGCCATCTTTCCCTTCCGGCACAAGCGGCTCGCCCCAGCCCTCGTGACGTCAGCGCGTGCTCGCTCTGGCGCACGCAAAGCAATGTAAATAGTTCTGTGCGCACGTAACGTCTTTATGGATTGCGGATGCGCGATTTTGATTGGACCCTGCGTTCACCGTTCTTGCGTCGACCAATTGGATTCCAGTGTTCGCAATCGCGAAGATAAAAGCAACGCGCGGCCTTTATGAAGGAGTGTATGTGAACGGTGTGGTAGGGTTCGTACGTTTCATCGTATCCTCTCTATGTTTAAACAAGCATATGCAGTTTTTCATTCCTTTATAAGTTTACCCATTATAGGAAAAACTATCTATGTTGTTTTTTTTCGGATGCAGTACCTTGACTTTGTGCTGCTAATGGAATTTTGGCATCTGGGAAAAGAATATAATAGCTCGATTATTTATTAATTGGTAAACCATACATTATCTACGGGTATCATCGGCGTAACTTTAGAAAATTTATATTAAAAAAATATATTTCTTAAATTTTCTTTTAGCTTGGATAGTTTTTATTGAGGCTTCTACAAAATGATTGTACTTGCACAGTAAGAATAAAGATATATTCTGTATTGTAGTTTTAAAAGTTACTAGCAGGGTGCCCCTGTACACTCATTACTGTTAAATTTCAAAATAAACCAAAAACGACAGCGTAAAGTGAGCGTTCAGACCTCCTCTCTGTCATTTCATATTCCGGCCACTAGGTGGCACAAACATCTAATATTGAAACGCCGGGGTTTGAAATAACACAAGAATAAGCCAATATATTAACTAGACTTTAAACTAGTAACTCACCCTACTTGCACTCTCGAACCTTTTCTTATAGGCAATAGGATGAGATTCGATCAAGAAACACATTAACACTGTTAATTAAAGAGTGATTCAGTGCTTTCTGTTAAACTAGCATGCATTCATACTCTGGCAAAAACATGCAGCTACAGTAATACGTTTTACAGTCACCTTTAATTTGACTCCAAAGTATCAATTCTCAGATTTCCATAGTTCTCAGTATAAGAGACTAGGACTGACTGTAGGCTGATGAAACCTAACAAAGTAGCTACTTATCCTTTGTGTCAGTTCAAGGAAGGATTGAAAGGATTTATATCACAATACACTGATAAAAGAGGGTCTTTCTCACACATCTTCATGATATCTCTATGCTCTTAAATAATGGGATATTACATGGGCAGCTGTTCAAAGGGCACAGGGGGTCATTTACACTGTACATGTGCTAGAGCTTGGAGGGGCTTTGAATCACCCCCACACCCTGGAGCGGCAAATACTATGCAGTGTTATGTGATCTCTTCCATGCTCCCATGATAGCCCCTATGCACCAGCATGACAGATTCACCATGCAGTGTCGCATGATCTCTCCCATGCCCAGGTGTGACAGAGCCACCATGCAGTGTTGTGTGATCTCTCCCATGCTCGGGCATGACAGAGCCACCATGCAGTGTCGCATGATCTCTCCCATGCCCAGGTGCGACAGATTCACCATGCAGTGTTGTGTGATCTCTCCCATGCCCTGGCGCAACAGAGCCACCGTACGACATTGTGTAATCGCCCCCACACCCCGATGTGACAGAGCTGCCGTATGACATTATATGATCTCCCCCACGCCCCTGCAGGACAGAGCTACTGCGAGGCTTTGTGTGATCGCTCCCACACCTTGGTGTGCAAGAGCTGCACAGCATCGTGTGATTGCCCCTACACCCCAGCATGACAGAGCTGCACAGCATCATGTGATTACCCCTACACCCCAGCATGACAGAGCTGCACAGCATCGTGTGATTGCCCCTACACCCCAGCATGACAGAGCTGCACAGCATCGTGTGATTGCCCCTACACCCCAGCATGACAGAGCTGCACAGCATCGTGTGATTGCCCCTACACCCCAGCATGACAGAGCTGCACAG
>JAODLC010000065.1:32066953-32082005 GCA_026781145.1 Hippopotamyrus pictus | reverse complement strand
CACCATAAACCTTACACACACACCATACACACACACACACACACACACCATAAACCATACATACACACATCATAAACCATACATACACACACCATAAACCATACACACACACCATACACACACACACACACCATAAACCATACACACACACCATAAACCATACATACACACACCATAAACCATACATACACACACCAAAAACCATACACACACACCATAAACCATACACACACACCATAAACCATACACACACACACACACCATACATACACACGATACACACACACCACACACCATACATACGCACCATACACACACACACCATAAACCTTACACACACACCATAAACCATACACAGACAGCATAAACCATACACACCCACCATGCACACACACACACACCATACATACACACGATACACACACACCACACACCATACACACACACCATGCACCATACACATGCACAAGTACACACACACGCACAAACACATACGCACGTACACACATCCACCATACACACGCACCATACACCCCCACACCATACACACACACACACACCATACACACACACCATGCACCATACACACACACACACACACACACACAAACACATACGCACGCACCATACAAACCACACACCATACACACACACATACACACACACCACACTCCATACATACACATGATACACACTGTATGGTGACTTGCCTCTGCCATTAAGACATTACACCAGTCATCCAGGCGATGGAGGTAAATCTCTCCCATTAAAGGAGAATGGCAACCTGCCAGGACCGAACCACTGTGGCCATTCAGGGGGGAATCCAAAGTCTAAACAAATAGGCCCATTCAAATGCTCAGGACTTGAGCACAAACACGATTAAAGGGAAGCTTCCGGAAGCGTATTCCATTGCGTCTGAGAAATTGCATCACTCGTTTTAACGTGAAGAGGCATGTGAAGGTGTCAGGAGCATTTTGAGTGTCAAGCTCGACAGCAGTTCTGCTCGCTTCAGTAACCTTAATGAGTATGGTGCAATAAAGGGGTCATGTAACCTATGTTTTCACAGACAGGAATGAGGCAGGCGGTTACAAATGGGACAAGAGAATCGTGTAAACTGTAAACAATGTGGATTTCCACCTGGGGGCGGCACTGTAATGCCAGCCCATCCATGAATGATCACACTTCATGTGCCAACATGCCCGGCAGCCATGTACTTTGACGTCAGGCCTGGGGTGGCACTGTAGAGCAAATAAGCTCTTAAGTCATGTTCATGAAGTGTAGTATGAATGTTACATTAAAAAAGTAAAATGTGAACATTTTGACCAATATGAATATATTTTCCCTAATATAGCCAATGCTGATAAGCAGCTAACCTCTGAGCCACCTTCAGCAGTCATTAGCATTGAGTCTTTAGTGCTCGCTAAGCTTGCTGGTGCAGATTAAATGAAAGATGTTACATTGTGTTTTATCTCCATGTCCAACATCTGTGATGAAAATTACATCAGCACAGCCGTGCATGCAGTGCCCATTGTATGAACCAACCTTATCATTGCTGTGTTGATGGCTGATTTATACCCCAGGTTCAGTTTTGCATGTTACTGTCTGGGGTGTTTCCCTGCTTTGTGCCCTAAAAAGCCTAGGATAGGCTCCAGACTCCACAACTTGCTACACCAGAAACAGCTGCAACATGCATAATTTTCACCAAAAAAAAAAAAAGCCAGGAAATCACCATGCCAACCACAGCACAACCAGAATTTGATATATAACCTTTTGCTTTAGACTACTGGCAACCATCTCTGCAGTGAGAACACAGAACTGGCAAAGTGTTAAAACACCAAAGATGTATGTATCTAGCCTGCTTGGGGAGGCTGTTTCTGCCTCAGCCTTTGTCTCACTGGAGGAGAACTGCAGAAAGACGGAGCCTTATCACCCGGAAATGGGTGCCAATTTGCCCTCAGTGCAACGATGACAGCTTGCATGTGTCATCGTCAACATCAGCTCTAGAGAACAGCTGAGCGAACAAGAACAAGGAGGCTTTTTGGTTAGCCATTACCTGGTGCTGAAAGATGAACAGGGGCTGAAAAAGAACTTTCTAATTATCTAATATGTGCAAATAAAACAGGGACAAGGTACTTTTTGACTCCTGACCACAATAGGCAGCGATAACAGAGGTCTGCCATCTTGATGACCAGCTTTCTCCAGCCTGGCTCTACCAAACACTGCATGCAGGCAGGAAAGGGCTGATGCCACACCTGGAGCACACATTGTGTCATTTGGGATGTCAGGCATGACCGCATGTTTACCTGCGATGTTTCAGCATGCCTGAGGGCTGGAGAAATCGCAGTATGCACAACCAGCACCACCCCCGCCCTGAGTCACCCACACCAGTCCCAACATGAACAGCAGAAGGTATGTATTGAAGACCATGCTTAAGACCGTGCTGAAGACCACACTTAAGACAGTACTCAGGACCACGCTGAAATCGGTGCTGGAGACAGTGTTGAAGACCGCATTGGTGCTGAAGAGTGCTCTAACGCACTGAAGACCATGCTAATGACCACTCTGAAGACCGCACTGAAGACCATGCTGAAGGCTGTGGTGAAGACTATGCTGAAGGTGGCTCTGAAGACCATGCTGAAAACGATGCTGAATGCAGCACTAATCTGCACTAACAACCGTGCTGAAAAACCGCATTGAAGGCAGCTCTAAGAACTGTGCTGAAGATGGGGCTAATTACCATGCATTCCAATGCGCTAATGACGGCGCTAAAGGTCACGCTGAATGCGGCACTGAATGCGGCACTAACGACCACGCTGAAGATGGCACTGAATGCGGCACTAACGACCACGCTGATAATGGCACTAAAGATGACACTAACGATCACACTGATGATGGCACTGAAGGCGGCACTAAACATGATACTAATGATCGCGCTGATGATGGCACTAGTGATCACACTGATGATGGCACTGATGACGGCACTAATGATCCGTTGATGACGGCACTAGTGATCACACTGATGATGGCACTGAAGGTGGCACTAACGACCGCGCTGATGATGGCACTAAAGATGACACTAATGATCGCGCTGATGATGGCACTAGTGATGGCACTGAAGGCGGCACTAAAGATCACGCTGATGACGGCACTAGTGATCACACTGATGATGGCACTGAAGGCGGCACTAAAGATGATACTAATGATCGTGTTGATGATGGCACTAGTGATCACACTGATGATGGCACTGAAGATGGCATTAATGATCGCGTTGATGACAGCACTAGTAATCACACTGATGATGGCACTGAAGGCGGCACTGAAGATGACACTAATGATCGTGTTGATGACGGCACTAGTGATCACACTGATGATGGCACTGATCACGGCACTGAAGATGACACTAATGATCGCGTTGATGACGGCACTAGTTATCACACTGATGATGGCACTGATCACGGCACTGAAGATGGCACTAATGGTCGCGTTGATGACGGCACTAAAGGCATCACTAATGATCTCGCTGATGACAGCACTAGAGATCACAATGATGATGGCACTGAAGGCGGCACTAAAGATGACACTAACGATCGTTTTGATGAAGGCACTAAAGATGAGACTAATGATCGCGCTGATGACGGCACTGAAGGCGTCACTAACGACCGTGCTGATGACGGTACTGAAGGTGGCACTAATGATCTCGCTGATGACGGCACTAGTGATCACACTGATGATGGCACTAAAGGCGGCACTAAAGATGACACTAATGACAAGGGGCAGAGGCTCAGATGGTCGCGAAAAACATGGCTGGAACACGACCAGCTGGAAAGCGGTGAATGGCCAGCCAATGTCCAAAAGGTCAAGTTTCGGACAGGCACAGAACTCGCACCCTGACCTCTTCACAGCAGGACACTTGCGCTCGTGGGCCTGACCGCAGGTCTGATCGCAGGCCTGATCTGCAATCAGTAAATTGTTTTTCATAGCCCCACTGGGAATATTCTAATTTGGAAATGATGGGCGTGTAATTAAACGACTATCAGCCAGGAGTCCCCACATCACAATTGCATTACGCACTGTGATTCCTCATGTTTCAGATTCGATTTCAGACCAATTTGCTGCTAGCCGCTTTTCTTGAATCAATCGTAACACAATGATAATTCTGACAGTGACCGCAGATGTCTTATTCTGTATTGTCAACTTCCTTATAGACGGCCCACTGTGTCCCGCAATTACGAGCAAGATCAGGCCAGTATCTCTGTCTGTTTAATTAACGGATGTGGCTTAGAAGGCGCATGCCGGCTGATCGATGGCGTTTGAATCCGCCGCCTGTCACAGGGACCATCCATTTATCTTTGGTTAGTGTGTGGAGCACCTCCAGTTTTGTGCTAATGAACTGTGGCCATATGTAACAAGAAATGGGGCGCTTTGGTCTTTGTGCGTGACTCCACAGCAGCTCTCGACAGCCGCCTCTCAATGTGGAAACTGCGCCAAATGAGGACTGTGCCATTGCCTGAAAAACAACTCTCCTGAGAGTGAGCCCTTACACTTTGACTGGCTTTGTCTAACTGCCACGCAAGGAGGGTTTCACCACTTGCACTAGGAGAGAATCAAATCCCCACAGTCCAGCGCCGCATATTGATGAGCCGTTACTACAAAATTCTGTGCAATACTTTCCGACATTCAATTCAATTTAATTTTATATAGCGCCTTTCACAATACAGTTTTCCCAAGGCACTTTACATGGGTATAATACACTCCAACATCATTTATACACAACAATTAAAAAAGTGGAAGGCAGAAATATGACCCCCAGAGGTTTTCTTTCTCCCGAGTTTTTGGATCCTCTCCTCTGTTGTCATTTGGCTTGCTTGCTCATTTGCTTGTTTGCTTTCTTTCTATCTACATATATCTACATCTATCCACATCATCATCTTTACCATTTTAAGAGCAGCTTACAGAAATATGCTTCAGTCTCTGATGGACGAAGAGAGAAGTAGAGCATGGAGAAGGAGCTTCCTGATCACAGAACAGGCTCCGTCACCCCTGCCCATCAAAGGGGATGTTTCTCAGCCATAATCACACCAAACTTTTGCCTGGAAATCTTAGTATACCACAATACTGCATTTACTCCCAAATCACAGGGCTGATCCCAGATCAGGTGGCGCCTCATGCCTCCATTCCTACCCCTCACACGCTGTTCCTCCAAGTGCGACCATCAGCTCAGCAGAGCTAAATCATCTGAGACACTGATGGGGAAATTCATGGCACTATTTATCGCCGGATTTGTAGACCCAGTGTCTGACACTGACGGATGAGGAAGAGCTGCAGAATGAAGGTTTCATGGCGGCGATAAGGGGTGGGGCTTAGGCTCTTACCGAGTTGTAGCAGAGCTTCTCGTCGGAGCCCCTGAAGTGATACAGCTGCCGGGTGTGACACCTCTGCATGTAGTCCCTGAAGAAGACGTCGACGTCCCGCAGGGGGATGACACAGACCGCCGAGCTGGCCGTCGGCTCTGGGGAGTTAGGCCGGCTGCGGGAGAAGGCGGCAAACAGCACCTCCTCCCCTTCTGGTAGGCCCATTTCCTCCCTCAGGAGCTGGCCAGGCTGTGCCACATGGGCAGCCTGCAGGATGTTGAAGACCTCGACACGGGCCTGGCGGCGGCGCCGCTTGCGGGTCAGCATGCACTCAAAGGGCAGCTCGGCGTAGCGCCGCAGCTCCGACTCACTGGCACAGGTGCGGACAATCCGTGTGTGGAAGGCACGGGAGACGCGGTCTTCCCGCTGCACAGTGAGGAAGAAGGCATGTGGGCCACTTCGGAAGGCGTGCACATAGCGCACTGGGAACTCCAACACCAGCGGCGGCAGCACGTCCAAGTAGGAGCGTCCTGAGAGGAAGTGGAATCCATCCTGCGTCTCCTTCATCTCCCGCACGGAGATGGTGTGCAGAGGAGGACCCCGTGGTGACGCCAGCGTCAGGGCTGAATTTGCCACAAAGAAGCGGACCACACCCCCACTCTCGACACTCAGCACCTGGGTGCCCTCTGGACCTGCGATGCAGTCTGGGCAGCCATACTGCCCCCTGCTGGACTTGGGCGAGAACATGCAGATAGGATCGGCGTGCTGCTGGCTACCATCCAGCAGGTGGCGCTGGCAGACGCCGCCCAGCGCCGTACCACAGCTGAAGAGCTCCTCGTCGTAGAAGGTCTCCACCAGAAGGACCATGTTGGTGTTGTTTCTCAGGAGGCTGGAGGATGTGTTGCCATGCTCTGAGCACGCCTGGCAGGGTGGGCACCCAGGGTTATCCAGCACCGGGCCGCTTTTGTACTCCCAGAGCACCCGCAGGTCCTCACTAAGTGAGTAGATGCTGTTCACTGCACCCACATATATACGCCTGTCATGTGTGAGCACGCTCTGGATTGCCATCTTGCTCACAAAGGTGGGGAGCTCGTACTGGACCGAGAGATTGAGGCGGGAGCCAGCTGGGGGGTCCTCACATGGCCTGGCAGTGCCGCCCCCCCACCACAGGGAGCTCAGGAGGAGGAGAACGCCAGCCAGCGGCATGGTGGAGATCCGCATGATGTTCCTGAGAGCCAGCAGGAAACTGCACTTTAAAGCTAGTAATATATGTATATATAAGAAGGGGAAAGGAAATCAAAATATGAATGGTACCTTTAAGCATATTAATACTGGAAAGTCAGACTCTTGTGTACATAGTATTACTGAGAACAGTACTGAAAATCTGAATCAGAAAAACAGACAAGACACAGAAACGGCTCTATTCTGCTAAGAGTGTAAACTCCGCCCTCCACTCGCCACATCGAGGACATGCTGACAGAAGCCTGGATGGCCCTTTGTTAGTCTGCTGGATCTTTATGGGCCGAGAGCCTCGGTATTCCGAGGGGAGTCAGCGCTGACTCCTACTGACTCAGCGGACCTGTGGTTAGGAGTCGCTGGGCAGAGCCGAAGTCGGCCCAGCCTGCGGTCCCACTGATCAGCTGGGGAATTTAATCAGATAGAGCAATGAACAGAAAGATGGCCTGGACTTGGGGGGGGGGGGGGGGTTCGTATTTACACTCTGTTTACTTTCTGCAGTCTTATTGAGGAGGGTTACGGTTAGAGTTACGGACAAAAACCAGAGCTTTCATTGTGAAGGACACACAAAGTACAGCAAGGGAATAACGGAACAGACCCAGACAGCACACGCATGGTGAAATGACATTGATACCATTTCAGTCAAAAAAGTTGAAACAACACTGATCTTCAATCTTTCATTTTAAATGAACATTGAATCTAGGTTTTGCCACCATCAATTTTTCAATACTGAAAATCTGACCAAAAATCAATTCAGCTTCAACATTGATAATTTAACACTGACCATAATTCAACGCATTTAATTATAATTCAACGTTGAAACAATAACATGATGCTATCTGGGGAGGGACAAGTATTGTTTTACCTTTATACGCATTGCCTGTGAAGTGTGTTCAGATAAATGCTGTTTTACCTCTATATGTACTGCCTGTGAAGTGTGTTCATAACACAAGAAATGTAGGCTAGCTGATTTTACAACAAGCCGCTTCAACGAAATAGACTGCAGTTAAAAACTAGCAAAACTGGCAATATTACATGGCGCACAGTCACTGTCATTTTCACAATCACAATCATTTTGAAAAGCAAATTGGGGGAGCCGAAAGTCCCCCTCCGCTTTTATAAAAGGACCCGAAACACCCAGTGCGTTTCTTTTATAAAACCACTTCTCCTCAGTATCTGAGAGGTATAAACGCAAGTCCCGTTTTTTTGCAATAAAAACTATTTAGAACACAATTACATTGATCACTTTGCAATGGTGTTGAGACATAAATGCGCTTACCAGGGATGTGCAGCCTTGAATCAGATCATCATTGCTGCCGGTTCATCTGACGGTCCAAATAAACCTCGAGACACGTCCAGCAAGGGGTCCAACCCCGCAAATCAGAGCCTCTCCGCCCGGAGTGGGACCAGGAGCGCCACTGGGACTCGTTTCCTACCACAGACCACCGCCTCCTCCGCTCGCAACGAGCCGCGGCTCCTCCCGCCTCTGGCGGCCGCAGCCGCAGGTGAGAAGGACCGGATTTGGCGTTGTGTGAGTCACCGCAGAAGCCCGTTAAAAGCCCAGCAACAACAAAGACGGGGAAACGGGCAATGCATCAAGTGGCACCATCCTGTTAGTGTCACATGCACTGCCATAGTATGTGAGGAAGTGTCGAGTCCACACTTGGAATCAATATGTAAAACCGCGATCTCCGTGGTTAATCATCCCACCGCTAAATATATGACCAGCACTGGAAGTACAGTGCAAAAACGCGATGGGCCACTTTATTTTGCGACGGTAAATGGTGCGGTGAAATACTCACAGGTATCGATAATTACTGAAAACATAGCGCGGTGATTATCTGACAGGAATTTCATATTAATTTTCCCAGTAGGCTACAATGATAATGTCGTGGTTGCTATTGGGCGTGAAGTGAATTTCGGCAATTTGCCGTGGCCGCAATGCTGTAGCTGTTATGTCTGTGCGTAAAAGTTTGCCTCTGTTGTGGAAATGATCTCAACTCCGTTAACAAACGTCTAAATCAAGGCAACCTGCAGCTGGAATATACCAGTAATATAACGTTGCAACTGATGTAACTTCTCTTGTTGTTTGTACTAAACAGTATATAAATACATCCACAAGGAGAGCAATGGCGGTGCTTTTATTGAGCTCTGTGTGGCATATGTAGTATATTTCTGTTGGCTGAAACCCATTCTACAGCCTGTCCCTCGTATATTTTGGTTCAGTTCCGTATGTCCTGATGATGACGCAATGTGGCTGATTCTACCACCCACCCTAGGTAGAACCAGGGGATCTGGGAATACTTCAGATATAACGGGAGTTTCAAAACACACTTTGAATAATGGTGTCTAATAAGCAACTTGCTGCGACTATGAACGACTTCCACCCAACTGCCACAACTGCATTTACACACATCAGATACCAGGAAGCACCGGGAGCTGGACAGGAGCAGACGCCAGTTCACCTCAATGGATGGAGGAAACCCGCGCAAGCACGAAAGAACCGGTACATTGACCAATGCCAGAGAAAACGCTGCCCGGCGAAACAATAACCCTTAGTTCAGTATTGGCAATATGCAGTATTTCTAAACGCGGTTTTGCTGCCACCTGCTGGACAGAGCAAGGTGATGTGCCTAAAGTACAGTGCGGCTCTCCAGCGTCAATCTATCCGTTTTGTTGCTTGGGATTAATATTCCCATGTATTTAATAATTTATAGGTCGCTTATATAGGTATGATAATGTTAATACCGACATTATTGCAGATCAGATGGAACCAGCGCACCCCGACTACCCTGCGGTGTGAATCTTATCACATACCTGCTTCCCTGCAGAATGTTCAACATATAAAAATCCAGTTTCTCCCCGTCAGATTTGATTAAATGACGCAGATGTTTTGTCCTACGAAGGGCATAGACATATAATATTGTACTTTACATTTGAGTAAGATTTATAAAGCAATTTTCAAAGAGTGTGTAATCCCACAAAACCACAAGCAACATCACTTAAAACAGTGCTGTCAGTATTGCTTAGAACACTAATACAAAATTATCTGATGGACTACATGAGCATGACGAGTCAACTGTGAGCTGTAGGCCTGTTTACCGATGGGGTGTGATGAGTCTTTAACTGTGAGCTGTAGGCCTGTTTACTGATCTGGCGTGATGAGTCTCTAACCGTGAGCTGTAGGCCTGTTTACCGATGGGGTGTGATGAGTTTCTAACTGTGAGCTGTACTGTAGGCCTGTTTACTGATGGGGCGTGATGAGTCTCTAACTGTGAGCTGTGAGGGGGCATGGCAGAAAGGGCTTGTGGGTAATCATATAAAATCTTGGGCCACTCAGTGTCTGAATTTGATGTTAGAACTCCCAGGTGCTTAACACTTTATAAACATTATTCTGATGATTCATACTTTGAGGGTTTTCTGTATGAAGTCTTCTCATTATGCAGCTGTATCATATAAGGCTGTCTAATTCCAAATGGTTTCTATTATGATATCAAATGAAGCTTCATGAACTATTTGCTGTATTTTTCAGCCCACTAATTGGCACACTTGGTTCGCTTTGGGGCATGCTTTGAGCCCTTTTTGAACAGAGAACAGTGGGCTCAGAATAGACAGCAAATGTTTTATGAAGCTTCGTTTGGCAGTCACTAGTTTCTATACCTAAACCCTGCCTGGTTGGCGCTTGCTTTAAACATTGTTTGTGTTGCATTTCTGAAAGCTCACCAGAAGATGGCAGCATCAGCTACAGCCAGCATATACAGGAATCAGAATCAGAATAATTTTATGTGCCATGGACGAAAAGTACAAAGAATTTGTTTTGATGGTGGCAGGAGTACACAATTTCATACTCTCAATACAAAAAATACACAAAACAAATATTATAAAGGTAAAAAGAGAGATACGAAATAAGAAAATGTGCTGATAACAAAATGACATAAAGTCATATAAAGTAGGGTGAGCACAGTTTGGGATTGTGCAAAAAGGCTTGGCGTCAATAGGAGTATAGAATATAGTGGGTAACTAAGTACGGAAAGGAGTGCCAGGGGCCAGTGAGCTTCTCATGGTGCCTAGTTTCAGAGGCAGTGGCCTGGGGAAGAAGCGGCTCTGGTGCCCAGCTGTGCTGGTATTTGGTGCTCTTACTCAGTTTTGCCAAATAGGGAGACCATGCCAGAGGTAGTGACCTAGGAGTGAGGGGCCAGGCAGCATTTCCCAGTTCTCTTTCACATCCTAGATGCACACAGGTCTTCAAGCAGAAGGGACTGGCAGCCAATGACCTTCTCCACATGTCACACGACTCATCGCAGTCTCTGCTTAGAGAGCGGTGATGCAGAGACAAACTAGACAGGCATGGAGAATGTGAACTCCCAAAGCTCAGTACTGTAGGAATGTTTAAAGACTCCTTTATTTTATGATCATAATAATTTTCTGCCCTGACATATACTCTGTCACTGTCCTCGCCAGGAACACCATGCTGACTTTTGTTAAGATGACATCCTGATCTGGTGTGTAGCCCTCTTGTGTAACAGACGCAGCCGTGTCAAGCAAGGCAGCCACTGTCTCTCGTGCTGTTTTTTTCTCGCATGAATTCTTTCCAGGAATAAGGTGTGTGATCACCATAGTGGAAAGATGTGAATACTTATGGAGACATTAAGGTCCACTGCAGAAGATCTGGGCTTTAGAAAAATGGTTACCAAATCAATGAGGTTACAGGCTACCACACTGCGAGTAGTTCTTCTGTTCTGTCGGCTCACTGGATTCTCTTGTTATAATATATTTATAATTTACTAGCTGTGAAAACTTTTGCCATAAAGAATCCCGGAGTCCAGTGGCACTGCATCAGCATGGCAGGTGGGCTATAGTGTGTTTCTGTGAAGTCTGCAGGATTACACTCATCATCATTTGTATGGCATATGAGGCCTGAAGTTGACTCTCAGTTTGTCAGGTGATTACAATTTTCTGTTTAACTTTTTACAGCCGAAGAAACACCTCCGGACAGAAATATGTTTGACCTGTGAACAAACACATGATTTTTTTCCCAGACATGGCATGTTAAACATGCATAGTGCCTTTGATTATCACTGTTAATCCATGTTGTTGCTTTTTCTTTTACTTTTATTTTAGTGTCTTCTATTTGCAATTTTTAATTACTGCTACTTGAATTGAGTTTTACTTGTTTTTTAAATTTCCAATTAATGATTACTTTTATTTGATCTTGATTTATGTGGAGCACATCGAATGGCCTCTGTGTCTGAAGTGCCATATAAACAAACTTGACTTGCCTAATCTCCAGGGAGTTAGGGTTAGGCTTGCCTAATCTCCAGGGAGTTAGGGTTAGGCTTGCCTAATCTCCAGGGAGTTAGGGTTAGTCTTACCTAATCTCCAGGGAGTTAGGGTTAGGTTTACCTAATCTCCAGGGAGTTAGGGTTATGCTTGCCTAATCTCCAGGGAGTTAGGGTTAGGCTTACCTAATCTCCAGGGAGTTAGGGTTAGGCTTTCCTAATCTCCAGGGAGTTAGCTTGATTTGCTGTGCTGTTGGTATCTCTGGGGAAATTAGCATGATTTGCTACATTGTCGGTGTCTCTGACCACCTGGATGGTTTTATGATTGTCACAAATCTGAACTGAAGGTGAATTAAGTGAGAAGTGAAGCAACCAGTGTCTTTCTGCTTTTTTGAACATTGCGGTGAGAGCAAAATTCAAGTATGGAGTGAAGCTTCAGACTTTGCAGCAAAGGGCAATAATTCACTGTGACCCCCTCTGTCTCCTGCTGATGGTGCCAGAAGTGTGGAAAGTGGCCCCCAGTGGTGTGTGGGGTCTGTCTCTGCCCGGTCGTTCAGGGTTTTGAGCTGTGCTGGGACGGAGGCGAATGTGAGCGTTATCATTATCGTCCCGCAGACCTACAAAGCCACAATCACCAGTAACTCTCCCTGTATGGAGACTCACTGTTTCCGATCACTACTCTGTCATCAGACATGGGGGGACATTTTTAAAATAGATTCATATGAAATTTTAACAGCATTGTTGTCCAGCCCATGCAACCAGCCACCTTCCATGCTGTTGATCCAATGCAATGCAAATGTATATTGTTATTCAATTACAGAGTTTTAATAAAAGATATTTAAAGTATTTTATTTACAAGCCACTAGTAAAGAAGCGGAGCAATCTGTGTGCGATTGATTATGTCTTTTAATGTATCCAGCTGTGATGTTCAGTAAAAGCACAGTATTAAAATAATCACTTTTATCATGAAACATGATCAAACTAAAGGAACGGCAGTAAACGGAGTGTGACTCCTGTCAGATATAAGGCAGCCCCAGGTCACAAGGTCTGCACATGCCAGTTTGCTTTCTTTGACAAAGAGCTATCAGTGCTGCAGGTTTTTACAGATGTTAAATAATGCTCATATACATGGTGGATTAGACTCGATAAAAGAAGCAAAAACATCCCTCATTTCCATTGTGGGAAGGACGCCACGTTTTTCGCACCTTGCAGAGGTTTGTGTGGATGAGGGCAGCTTAGGCTGCAGTCTTCACTGGGGGAAGGAATCTGTGGTGATTCTAGGGCTAAAGCTATGCTAAGTGGTCCGGGGCTAATGCTATGCTATATGGTCTGGGGCTAATGCTACTCTAAGTGGTCCAGGGCTAATGCTATGCTATGTGACCTGGAGCTAGCGGTACGCTAGCCCATGGATAAAGCTATACAAAGCAATCCGGGGCCAACGTTACACTAAGCAGTCAGTATCAAATGTACTGTAACATTCATGGAGTGGAATGGACACATAGGTCAAGCCAGGCCGAGGATATGAGCTTCGCATGGGCTTAAATGGCTGCACATTCATTGAAGGATATTATTATTAGTAAATTGGTTTATTATTGTTATTTTATTTTTAAATTTATTATTAGCCTGTGGAAAAAGATTACTGTTAAAATTTAAATCAGAAGGCTGCAAATAAAAATACATTTTTATTTAAATTTTATTTAAGAAATGAATGCCATTGATGTGTTTTTTTTTTTATTCGATTTTGCATGTGCGCAATATTAAGTTATATATTATATAGTATTAAGCATTGCTTGTACCCTATTGTTTAAACTTGATTGGGTCCATTTTTTCAATAAATGTCAATGTTGGCCCACGACTTTGTCCAAGTTTTAAATTTTGGCCCACTGTGTATTTGAGTTTGACACCCCTGCCCTACACCATCCCAGAATGCCCTGGATGGTCCGAGGAGACCCTAGGTCCCGTAGTGACAACAAAGAGAATTAGAGGATCAAAGGAAGCCATGGATTGTGCTCTTTACCCATGTTGATGAATTTAGGCAGAAGAAAGCATCCATGAGTCCGCTGGCGAAGACCCGCCTCCCTCCCAGCTGTCTGCCCTTGTGGGCGATACCAAGTGCTCTCTCTGGCAGGTGTGGTGCTCCTCATGGCTGCATCCTCCTCACACCTCCTTAGTGAGATGCATGTGGATGCCACTGAAACACTTGCCAATGGCCTCGAAGAAGGGGTTGCAGTAGGTGTGGATGCAGATGGAGTAGACCCGGCTGGCACATTGGATATCGATCAAATAGCACTTCACACATGGGACAACAGCCCAGATGTGCAGGAAGGAGAGGATGGCGAAGATGATTCCCCAGACCAGGGCCAGCGGGATGCCCACCAATGCCGTCAGCAGCCGGTAGCACCAGTACTTGGTGACAGTGAAGGTGGTGAAGCTGGCCTTCCACACGCCGTCGAAGCTGTAGGTGCCAGCGGGCTCGGCAATCACATCCTCAAAATCCACCTGAAGGAGGAGGAGATAATGTCATGGAGATGAGGACACCATCCAGCGAAGGACACTGCAAACTGTGAGGTGCTCATATGGATGACAACTACATGTTGTTCACACACAGCTGTTAGAAGGTGTGACCATGTTGTGAACAATCTCTCCACTGGATCAGGCAGACAAACAAATCAACCTGTATCCACTGCTGAGATTAGGATAGAACGTAGTTTAGCATATGCCTATGGACAGCATGACCACGATGGTTCAAATCCCGTGGTTGAGTGTCCTTAAGCCCCGACTGCTCCAGGGACTGACTTCACCATTGCTTTGGATAAAACACCTGCTATATAAATAAGGTGCCAAGGAGCTGGAGTCTGGTGATATTGCACAGTCATGATGTCTGGACAAGCCTTCAGAGCAGGAACTTTGGCACATCTGCTGAGATCAAAAGAAACTGAACGTATCAAACTGATACTGGGAATGATGCCCTGTTGCTCAAGTCTGCCCTCCATGCAGATCCTTCTTACAGTGCGTCATTACAGTAAGAGAGCACCCTGATGTAGGGTTTATGGGATCCATAGCTCAGTGCTGACATTCACTGATATAAAGTCTGCCCTCCATGTGGATCCTTCTTACAGTGCGTCATTACAGTAAGAGAGCGCCCTGATGTAGGGTTTATGGGATCCATAGCTCAGTGCTGACATT
>JAODLC010000065.1:32045394-32058188 GCA_026781145.1 Hippopotamyrus pictus | reverse complement strand
ACTGTAAGGCCGGCACACATCCCCAGCCCCCAAGCCCACCATTTATAAACAGAGACTCCCTGCCTCAGACTGTAAGGCCGGCACACATCCCCAGCCCCCAAGCCCACCATTTATAAACAGAGACTCCCTGCCTCAGACTGTAAGGTCGGCACACATCCCCAGCCCCCAAGCCCACCATTTTTAAACAGAGACTCCCTGCCTCAGACTGTAAGGCTCCGCTGAGTGCTGCCTCACCCACATCCATCTCCGTGAGTTGTAGGAATGTAGCATGTCCCGGTCAGTACTGACAGAAGTCAGGGCACCGCATTCCTCCATCAGAGGGGCCTCCCCCACTCACGAGGATGTGGAAAAACACAGAGGAGAATGGGGTTTGGAAATCTTTAAGGGAATGGCTGTATGGGAAAGATATTTGGATGAGCCTGACCCTTGTAGTACTAGCTCAGCTCCCACCACTGCTGTCTTTGGAAGGGGAGGATCATTCTTTGACTCACCGACCTCATTCCTAGAATTTATCTGTACTTTTACATAAATCTACACCTGGCTTAGTTAGTCCTTTGTTAGTTACTGGGGGGATTGATTGCGATAAAAATGGGACACAGCCTTTTATTTGTATTTTACTCAGATGACCCGCAACATGTTCGTGATTCTTATTAAATCTAGCCAGCAGATGATATTAGACAAAAGTATATTAGTTAATCATCAAATTTTCTGATGCAGAAATATGGAGACACAAAGCAAAAAAATATTAACAGATGTATTAAATGTAATTGGGGTAGTGTCTCTTTTTCTGCACTTTCCACATAACTTCCAAATTAGTGCAGGTGTTTCTGGTCAACCAATCAGCAGGCTATCACTGTAAGCGCCAACCAATCAGCAGGCTATCACTGTAAGCACCTCCCTAGGAGTGCATGCTAGACGAAAAGTACCTAGTCTGAATCACCGGACCGGTGTGTCCAAGTCACCCCCCAAAATACTGGGAAGTAACCAGGGAGTGGGAGTGGGTTGCGGGGTTGAAGCTTATCACTGCATTACAGAAAAGCAAGCAGAACATGGAGCGTCAAATCACTGCAGATCTTCCTTCCCACCGAGGGATGATTCATCTCCCAGCGAAGGAAAGCAAGGTGGTACCAGGCATGTACATTCCTGTTCGAGTTACGCAGGCATTATGTAAGCACATCAGACCCGACCTGCTGATCCTGCCTGTGTGTATGATGGAGCGGAGCAGGACGGGTTCTGCTGTGGCCCATTTTTAGCCCTGAGACACTGGCTGCATCCCCAGAGTCACACCAGAGTCACAGTTCTTTAAAAAGAACCATTTCTCAACTCTTGACCATAAAAGGCACCCGTGCATTCTTGTGAAAGATCTTTTTTCGTTCTGAGAGTTTTTTTTCCCTCATCTGTGCAAAGTTTCAGCCTGGATATCAGAGCACTGCTAACTGTACAGTCCTCTGGGGGGAAAGTCTGCTAGTTCTGTGTGCATTTAAAGGTCAAGAAGTGCACGTAAAACCAGATACATGGTGTGAAGAATCTCATGCCACATGACTTTCAACCTCTGAGCACAAAAGGATTATCATTGCAATACTATCACGGTATAACCTGCTGTGTATTTAGCACTGTGGAACCCATTGTGCAATATTATTTATTACTGTACAACCAACTGTGCAATACTATTTATTTCTGAAGTGTTACTACAAAATTTCATGCAATATTTTCCTGGGCATTTTTTGCACGCTTACTGTTTATTGTCTTTAATTTAATCAGTCAGTCAATCAATCAATCAATCAATTCATCCGTCTATCTGTCTGCCTGCCTGTATCTCTCTGTCTGTGTCAACCTGTCTGTCTCTCTGTCGATCTGTCTGTTTGCCTGACTACCTACTTGTCTCTTGGTCTGTCTGTGTTCCTGTCTGTCTAGCTATGCGTCTCTGCCTGTTTGTGACTCTGTCTGCTTGTCTCTATCTCCCTGTTTGCCTGTCTGTGTGCCAACCTGTCTCTTTGTGTCTGTCTGTCACTCTGTCTGTGTGCCTGTCTCTGTCCATCTGTTTATCAGTCTCTCTGTCCAACTGCCTGCCTGTCTGTTTTTCTCTGTCTGCCTGTCTGTCACTCTGTCTGTGTGCCTGTCCCTGTTTCTGCCTGTCTGTCACTCAGTGTGCTTGTCTCAGTGTCTGCCTTCCTGTCACTCTCTCTGTGTGCCTGTCTTCTTGTCATTCTGATGCTCTGCTGCTCCGTGCCACTAAGGGGATTGTGGAAAAATTCCTTTATTCATTAAGAATATATAATGTACCTTTTTCCTCACTAATATGGCACTCTGGACAAAAACAAGAGTATAAATATAAATGTAAATGAAGATAAAGAGAGTCTGTCCATTAGGCTGTGGGTCTGGGGACTAAACAGAGTGGTACTGACATCACTACCATAAGCCCTAAATTTAAAACTAATCCTAACCCTAAACCATAATCCTAACCCTAAACTATAATCTTAACCCTTTACACTCAGCATGGAGCACCACCCAGTATAAGTCCCCTTTCTAAGCCACCTCCAGCCCCTGTTCAGATGAAACTGGAATAAATATCTTCACTGTATAGGCAGAAGATCAAACTAATCCCAAAATACTCTTATTTGACTGACACTGAAACATTCTTAGGATGCATAGCTCCTTGTCAGACACACAGAAGTGTTAGAGTGAGACTTTACACTGCAAATATTAAGGCAGGAGGCAGAATCTGTGCCTGTAGGGTGAGTTTCTCTTTCGCAGCACAATGACAGGAAACGGAAGCTGTCCCAGCTGCACTTCCTCTCTTCGGTGAATGCTGCAGGCCCTCCCAAAGTGGAAGGGTATGAAGGATGGTGACTAGGAGCTGAACATTACCACAGGATGGTCTCTGGCTCTAAGATTAGGGGTAAGGATGCTCTCTAACATTAGGGTCAGGGGTAAGGATGCTCTCTGGCATTAGGGTCAGGGGTAAGGATGCTCTCTGGCATTAGGGTCAGGGGTAAGGATGCTCTCTGGCATTAGGGTCAGAGGTCGAGGGTAAGGATTTCACAGATGTTATGGTGGTTCAGTGGGGAACACTGGTGCCTCAGATCTTCAGGGTTGGATCTTTGAATCCTGCTTCCACTGTTTGCATGTGTCTTAACCCCCCATCCCACCAGCTTACACCAGCAGGCTCCTCAGTACAAAGACCTAAATCGGCATCTCTAACTTGCTCTTTGTGTCTGTGCCTTATTAGTCTGCTCACTGTATTGTTTTTTTTTCCTTTGATGTGGAGTAATTTCTGTACCTCAACCTCAAAATGAAAAACAGTGCCCCCTGGTGGAAGAACATGCTACACAAATGACCGAATCATGTTTACCTTCCTGTCTGTGGCTCCATCCTGTGGAAAAGACTGTAACCCATACAAACCAGACTGTAACCAGAGCAGACTGTAACCAGAGCAGAACAGACAGTAAATGGAGCAACTGCATCCAGCCACTGAAATGCTGAGGTTAGAGAGCACAACAGTCTGGACAAACATGGCAGAGCATCTTGAAGCCCATATCCCGCTGAGGCGCACTTTCCAAGGCCTGTCATTTTCATTTACTTGTTGCCTATTTTGTTTCCATAATTGGAGCTAAACATATTTTGAGGAGGTCTGCACTTTCTCTCTGAACCAAGTTAAGGGCCACGGGGCACATTATGTGGGGGGGTCCCTTTGTGCCTTAACAACGGGCTGCATGTTTAAACTACAGCAGGAAAAGTAACATGCAAAGAAGTGACACACAGAGTATGTCTATTCTGTAATGTAGTGAGGAATAACAGGAAAGATAGAAATGAATAATATACATGTAGGAAAGAGAGTAGTGTGCCCGTACGTTTGCACATCTGCAGTGCTTGGGGGCGGTTCCTTGCTCGGGGTACTTCAGTGTGCCCGTATGTTTGCACATCTGCAGTGCTTGGGGGCGGTTCCTTGCTCGCGGTACTTCAGAATGAATATAATAAAGGAAAATTATATAATTAAATATTATATGTTCACTGAACCTGCCCAGTAAATGGTTGTTTGGAAACCTGAACACCTTTACTGGGCTCACCTTGTCTCATGTCTTCAGCTACATCAGAACATGAAGGGGTCTGCTCTACTCTTATTCCCTCTGCAGCTGCTCCAGGTTAGACACCAACTTCGCTGGATTTATTATTTAAAAACACTGTCTGTTACATTAAATGCAAATAAAACGCTTACTAGCTGCACTGAACAAAATTCTGTTTGTTTTTCTGTGCTTGTTATTAATGATTGTTAACTAGCTAATTGCTTATTTGCTACCTAACTTACGTTACTGCAGCATATTTACACTTCGGAACTTCACCTGTTTCCGAAAGAAACTTGTCAGTACAGTAGGTGTCTTCCCTCTTTTAACTTTCTTTTTCGTTATCTGCGCTCCTTAAATTCTAGATTTAGTTTAGGTCAGTGTGTGAAATACGGGTGGAATGTCCAGCACCCCCGATTAACCCATGAGACCCCCTGAAAGCCTCAAAAGCAAAATTTTAAGGGGGTGTCAAGATCGATATTGCTCAACAATTATAGGCAGATGGGGACCCCCCGAATATTGACGGGTATTTCGCAGATACGTTTAGGTTTCATTTTGGATTCATGATTGACCGCTTGCATAGCCTATATACGGATGGTATTAAGGCTAATTATTCGATTTTCGCACTGGAGGATCAAACCACTTTTGCCTTGTTGGCGGGGGAAGGGGACATGGGGGCAGCAAAGTAAACAACAGGCAGAACTTATTTATTCCTATAATAACAAAGTATTAAAATTAGAAACCCAAATCAAATTTTTGCGGAGGCTTTTGAAGGGGCCCCTTCCAGGCAGGACCCTGGTTAGTCAGGTCCACCATTACCCACAGTCCCAGGTCCATGTTGAGCGTAATAAACCGTTTGCTACGGGTTGGTTCACCCATAGAAGAGGATGAGGAAGGTGATGGGGCCCTCGGTGATAATCTGCTGTTTGCTGACTATTGCGCTCAGCCAGAAACTCTTCATCGGGTAAAAGTCAAAATTCAAACTCTGTTTATCGGGTTAGACTTTAAAATATGGATGCGACAGTTCTCCGAAAAAGCCGAACCGTTCGCTTATGGCGCACGTAGTCGAACCACTGTTACGAGGGTTCTGATTAGTAATTATTAGTGGTGTAAAATTTCACCTATAGTAATCGGAAACTGGGGTTAATGTTAAAGATGCGACTACATCGACAAAAGTCTGGGGATTTGCAAGGTCTGTAGAACAGCTGTTAAGTAGCATGACAAATTTGTCCATTCACGTGAGAGCACTTTTTAAAAAGTAAATTTGTACGCTACTGCTTTCTATAGTTGCTTCTTGCAGTTTGCCGCTTTATCGTATCCTGTTTTCAGTGCAAATGTTGCAGTTATGTTACTGTTGTTGTTATTATCATCATGATTATGATCACAATTATTGTACCCTAACAGGATGCTCATTGCTCTCCCATCCGAACAGACACACAGAGCTGAATTTTCTGGTTTCAGTGTTGGGGGGGGTGCTTTGCAAAGTTCATGAATTGCAATGGAGGCTTCTGTGTTTATCATTTTATTTTATTTTACTTTATTTTATTTCCCCTGATTGCCAAAGTGAGGAACCTCGGCGTGGGTATGTGGGATTTCAGTTTATATTCATAGGGACAAAATGTTTTTTTTTTCTATTTATTGGAAAAGGTAATAATCACAATGATATGTAGTTCTGAAATGATACATTTGTCCTTTTTCTGTGCCATAAAGTAACAAAAATACTTGGGATTCCACATTTATGAAAGTAGGCAATGCAACTTTTATAGAATTGGGTTATTTTTAATTATAATGGAAAATAAAGATACCAGATAGTTATGTATTAAAATGTCGTCTCTGAAACGTATAGTAGCCCATGCACCTAGATGCGTTTCAGTTCGTTTTATGAGGAAGAGATGCACACCGCTTTTTAGTCATTGTGATCTCTGCTTTAAATAGTTTTTCAGACCAACTAACCTGCCTGCAAAAAAACAGGTGAATTTTCTGTGGTCCCCCACGAGAGAAGTCAAAAATACGTGATCCACACATGTGCAAAACACGTTTCGCGTGTAAAAATCGTTCTGTTTTTGTAGATATGATTTTACACAACTAAAAACATTATTACAAATAATTTAGGTCAATAAAAACTCATCCAAATGATGAAAAATGTTATCGTAAACTGTATTTTGCGACACCACGAAAAAAACGAGAGTATGAAACGAAACGATAGACGTTTTTAATTAGTCATCTGATACATATCGTCATATCGCATAACCCTAACTAATAATGAGAGGTGTATTGTGACGCCCAAAAGTTAGTTATCGGTATGAATTCGGCGTATCCTTATGCTTAAATGGATCGGCGCCATGTAGTTGTGATGTGATATCTTTCAGCCTGCAGTAACGCTGAATACGCCAAAATCACCCTGGTGTGGCAGTAGATTCTGTAGCCAAAAGAGGAGAGCCAGTCGGTTAACAGAAACGGCTCACTCTGGCAGCCGCTTTTAAACAGTCACTTCAACTGGGAGAGACTCAAAAGTATACCAAAAGCACTGGGAAGCTTTATAGCAATGGATCTACAGCCATAGTCTGACTGACCGTGTAGATGTACCCCTGACCCCAGCATCTGGGATCTTACAGAATGCATCTTTTCTTGTTGGTATTAATATCACACTTCAGCTAGTAAAACAGGAGTCTGCATTATCTGTTACCCTTTGTTATTCAACTTTACTGAATCAAAAATAGCGTCTCTTAAACAGATTTTTGAACCATTGCATCCGTAGATTAAGTTGTTCATCGGGTTAGAGTTAATTGAGACGAGGGATCATGAAACAGAGGTGGTGTTTTCAGTGTTGTTTTGTGTTCAGTGACCAGGTGTTGCGGATCACTGCTGAAAATGAGGAGCAGTCTGCATCTCTCCGCAGGCAATATGATGAATTACAGCGGGACATGCAGGTAGCAGCATATGTCCTGCACTTAACCTGCACGACAGCTCTGTCCTCTGAAACAGTGCCTTTGCCATAAGCGCTGCTCTGCTTTTCACTGGGGCTGAACCCTCAAGGCTCTGCCAATTGTACCCTTAGCTGTAGGTAATTGTAGATTTTAAGGACTCGGAAATGGATTCTGATGAAGTCCAATAAGGTACAATTACAAGGGTACAACCCCAGTGACAAGCAATGGTACAAATTTTTACCTTTTTTTTTTTTTGCAGATGTATTGATGTGTAGAAATTTTTCACTTGGGGTGAAAATTTTAATGGGGTTTTATGGAATATAACAACATTAATTTATCTCACAAGTTTAATTCTGACCATCCAATCCTGCTTGCCATTGTGTGAATATGTCCCACACCTGCTACTTTCTCTTGCTCCCAGTGCAAAGCTGGAGTTCAGCCTCCTGGATCGTGTCCCTGATGTTTTAAAAACATACACACAGCTATTTTCTTACCTTTGCATACCAATCAAGGAGTTATCAATGCATGTGAACGTGGGTTATAATCAAGGATGGACATAATTGGCACGCCTTTAAAAATGATACGTGCCACAATCGATTGTAAAAAAAAAAAAAAAGCAAATGCATACTTATTTTATGTGCATTTGCGCTGCTATGACAAGAAAATACCTTGCATTTTAACCTATATACCGCAAATGAAGTAGAGTTAGCATATAAAGATTAAAATGCATTATATTTTGTTGTCATATCAGTGCACAGGTGGTGTGCGGTGCTGTTCAATGACTCAGTGTTATTGGCCATTCCAATGTATTTTTAATTAAATACTGCCGACTCATCGTGGGGCTTTGCCATGCAGGCCCCTCACAATCTGGAAAAACCGCATATTTCTTTTGGTTCTTTTTCTTTTAAGTTCATCACTTTGCTCTGTTTCTTGGGAGCACATTCAGAGCCACTAGAAGCACTAAGCTTTGGACCCTTGATTTTAATACAGTTTAGGGTTTAGGTGTAGAAAATTTAATTTGTGTTTGAGTCCAGCAGTTGGTCACCACTGAGGTGCACTGTGATAATTCGCAATGTTGCTTTCCTGTTATCACATATTGGCACAGTTGGACCTTTGGAGTGATTCAGTGAGGGGGTCCCAGATGATCCTGGACATGCATATCCCCTTCTCTAGGCTCCAGCCCATGAAAACATTTCTGAGCTCTCATGGCATCCAGTATGACATCATGATTGAGGACATCCAGGTAGTGACAGTTTCGGCAAGTTTCATCGTGAACGTCCAGGAATGAAAGCATGCAAATTATTTCTCCATTAGCAAATGACTGCTTTGTGTTTTTAATGAAGTATTAATGCACATCTCTTGCATGCAGAAAATGAAGTCACTGCACATACTACACGCATTTGCATTAAAATTAACATGTACATGTATCTGTGTTCACTTCAGTGTATTTTATGTGGTGCCTTCCAAAGTCCTTAAAGCACTGGAGAGAGTGTAGAAGAGATGCAGCAAAGTGCTTAAAGAATAGCATCCTGCGTTACACAAAAAGGCTTTATGTTGCACAGTATTTAGATTCTGAGCAGCAAATCAGCCCTGGAGAGAGTATGGAATAGATGCTGCAGCCTGTGGTAGCTGTGCATCAGTAACTGATGCACAGGCATCCCCTCCTGTGGGCAAAACTAAGTCCATGTGTCATTCCAAAGGCTCACCTGGACGAGGAGATGGAAGCAGTGGCTCAGTCCTCTCAGAGAGAGCGTGAAACGGGCGCCTTTGATTATGGCTCCTACCACACACTAGAGCAGGTAAGATATGCGATTCACCCATTCACATTTATTCATTTCATTGACATCTTTACCTAAAGCCATTTACAGGTCAGTGCCGACAGTAGTTGCATTAAACTGACTGAGAGCATCAATACAAGCACATAGTTGTCATTACTGTACATGACTGTACTGAAGTCTTAATACCTTAAATTCAAATTGAAAGTCTTATATAGTCTTAAACTTAAGTTTACTAGGTCTTTATTTTTTTGAGATCAGCTTCAGGCATCTGCTGGAGGGTCTTGAAACATCCTCTGCAGAAAAGGGGGACTGCTATATAGTCTGATATTGATAAATATTTCATTTAAGTTTATATGTGACTAACTCTTAAGGAGTATAGTACTACATCAGTGTGTAATCACAGACCTTTGATCTCCACAGGCAAACATGCTCACTGATTATGTTTGCATTTTGAGCCCTTTCACTGTGTGTATTAAACCTTGTTAACATCTATGAAAGATTGCAGTCCTCTGTGCCTGCTCCTCCTTTGTTGGCAGTCTCTGCGCTGTCATCGTACGCTCAGTCAAGCTGAGTCATTCACTTGGCCATAGTGTCCTCTCCAATTCCGGTGGTAGCTGCTTGAAATTGAACAGGTAGCATGATATTTGTGTAGCATCGGTTGTTTATACTGTGTGATTAATCTGCACAATTGGGTCTGGCAGAAAAACTGTAAATGAGACACTAATTTTGTCAAACTGGTCGGACCCTGAGCCTGGCGATGCACTGGTCGGACCCTGAGCCTGGCGATGCACTGGTCGGACCCTGAGCCTGGCGATGCACTGGTCGGACCCTGAGCCTGGCGATGCACTCGCGCCACCATCTTGGTCTGTGCAATGAGGGCATGACAGCGGGTTAATTTCCTCTGTACTGTAGTGTTTCAGGCCAAGAAATGCAGTGGAAAGTCCACCTTGGAATTCATCTGTTTCTATCCATGTCTGACAGATTTATGACTGGATGGATAGTCTGGTGGCTGAGAATCCTGAGCTGCTCTCTAAAATGACCATCGGCGAGTCGTACGAGAAGCGTCCCATCCATGTGCTGAAGGTAACATGGGATTAATGAATTCATATATTACAGAAAAAGGGGCCATTTTGTTGACAAATGCACAGGTTTCCAGCTTGGATCAGCCATTTTGGTGTTTGGTCAGTACTCGCTTTGCGTCTCCCCCGATGTCCAGTTCAGCACCGGCTCAAACCGAACCGCCATCTGGATGGACTCTGGCATTCATGCTCGCGAGTGGATCAGTCCTGCTGTCGGCATCTGGACCGCAAAGAAGGCTTGTAGCTTTTCCCAACATACCCCTGTGCTTTAATTGCACACTTGGGGGGTGGAGTCTGATTCACATCTGATTTGCATACATGACACACTTTCAGCTTGTGAAAGAGTTTGGCCAGGACCCCCCTGTAACCACGCTACTGAACAAGATGGACATCTTCTTGCTGATTGTCGTCAACCCTGATGGCTATGCTTTCACCCACACCTCGGTAAGGACCACACCTGAATACATGCTCTGCATTACAGGTTATAGATGTCAACACTCCATACTATTCTGCAGAACCGCATGTGGCGAAAGACCAGATCAATCAGCGGCAACTCGTCTTGTATCGGAGTCGATCCAAACAGGAACTGGGAGGCAGATTTTGGAGGTATAAGCCTGCATAGATTCAACAGCATGAACCTCAGTGATACCTATTCATCCATCCCTCTTAACTAGTACTGGCTTACAGAGGGGGTTTGTGATCCTATCCCATGCAGGAAATCAGGACTCCAGCCATGAGGGGATACTAGTCTATTGCAGGGTACACACACAATGAGCAATTTTACAGATTTCACCTGTGCTAACTGCATCTCCTTCAATGACACAACAACACTGTATCAGCCAGAGGAAAGATATGCAACACAAGGAGAACCTACAAGCTCCAGGCAGGGTTGGGATTCCAACCCTACAGGTGTGTGGCAGTGCTTCTAATGAATGAAATACACCTGTATGCGGTATTTGAGCAGGAGTTACACAGCAACTTCCAAACAAAGCAAGACTGCTATTAATATCAGCTATAAATATCAGCAGCAAGTGCAACATTAAGAGCATTCAGGGAACATGGGGTGGTATGGGATGGTAGAATTATTCTTGGAACACATGGGTCTTTAGGCGTTTCTTGATCAAAATTACTGTTTATTCAACACGTACCTTGTAACTAGTAGAATGATTCCTGGTGCTCCTTTTTGGACAACTGATTGCAGCCCCTGACCGTGCGCTGCTCCGCCCATCCGTATTCAGGTCCTGGCTCCAACACAGACCCCTGCTCAGAAACCTTCAGTGGAACCTTTGCCCACTCTGAGTCAGAGGTCAAAGCTATAGTTGACTTTATCCTGGATCATGGCAATTTTAAGGCCATGGTCACCATCCACAGTTATTCCCAAAAGCTGATGTATCCCTACGGACACAGTTACAGTCCTGTTCCCAACGTGGAAGAGCTGGTAAGCAGGGTATCCCAGGCATCTACTTTTGACAAGCTTGCTGTTTGGCCACAGCTGAAAGCTGACTGGATCATTCTCTTTTGAATTGCAGCATCTTCTAGCCAAACGGGCAGTGGATGCCCTCAAATCTCTTTATGGGACCAAGTACAGCTATGGAAGCATGATCTCCACGATATGTATGGCTGGAGTATCTCTATCCTCTTACATAAATGGGATGTAGAAGGGTTTAGACCAGGGGTCTCCAACTCCAGTCCTGGAGAGCTACTATCCAGTAGGTTTTCTATCCTACCCAGCTTCTAATGAGCCACACCTGTTCTCAGGTAAATACCAGGGCCAGGTGTGGCTCATCAGAAGCTAAGTAAGATAGAAAACCTACTGGATAGTAGCTCTCCAGGACCTGAGTTGGAGACCCCTGGTTTAGACTGTGTTTATAATTTGACATAATGGAGAACTGGGCAGCATTCATGGTTTGCATTCAGCTTCATGCCATTGTTTAGGAAATATTTTCCAGCAGGTATTTAAGCTTTATGGTAAACACGGCATTTGCTACAACCTGGTACAGATCCAGCCAGCGGCACGATGGCAGACTGGGGTTACCTGAATGGCCTGAAGTACTCCTACACCTTCGAGCTGCGTGACACTGGTCATTATGGTTTCCTCCTGCCAGCCAGTCAGATCATCCCCACAGCACAGGAAACCTGGCTGGCCTTGCTCACCATCATGGAGCATGTGCGAGATCACCCCTATTAAGAGAAACGCTAAACTTCTTATTGCTGAAGTAAAGCAACTTCATCACAAAATACGCTTGAAAAGTTGCTTTATTTGCCATTTGTACACATATGAATACAGACTCATTTCCATGCGCTGGTTACCACATATCCGGTGTCTCCTTTTTAAGACACACATTTATAGCTCCTTAAAATGATGTTGAATAACGACTTACAAACATTTCAAGTTACGAACAGCCGTTTGGAACGTATCTCGTTCGTAAGTAGAGGAGCATCTGTATAGGTCTTGAAATTCCTGGCAAGATCCACACTTTTACAAACATGTAGGATTTAGTTTCTCACAAATACACATGCAGAGCACACAGGGTAAGAGGCAGGGAACAATACAGTACAGACTGGAGAAGTGGTTAGAAGATTGATTAATAATAATAATAATAATAATATACACAGATTGATAGCTACATAGAGTGATACCTGGATAGCTGTTAACTACCTTTGGAACCTTAGAAAAACCAGCTGTGTGGATAGAGATGTTTCCTCCACTCATCTACACATGTTCACAAAGCTTTTAAGAGAATTTTTTTCTAAAAATAAAGATTTCTGTATAATAATGTTGCAGTGTTACATGGTGGTGTGACTGACTGCGACAGCGTGTTGCTGAAGGTCTGCTCACAGAAGCAGGCTGAGCTTGAGAGGTGACCGGTTATTAACCCTCTGGAGCCTAGTATGTCGTCGACGACATAGAGTACTTTTCGCGTCTGTTTCAGTTTATATCTCGCTGAA
>JAODLC010000065.1:32032936-32045029 GCA_026781145.1 Hippopotamyrus pictus | reverse complement strand
TAAAGCTTTTTAAATTAGGTTAAATTGGCAAAAAAGTAAACCATGTCATCTTACTTTGTTTTACCTGCATCGGGGGCCTCCTAACTACTAAATTAAGGATTGCAGAATAAAACAGAACCATACTCCCATCATTGACTTTACTCTGGTCATTTGTTGTTCTGCCCTGAATACGGTTTATATATTAAAGGCATTAAGTTGACTGTTGAAACACTTTGGGTTGCTAAATTCATAAATGATCCTGGTGCCTTTATTTTGGCACCTGCAATGGAAGAGAGAAAACAAGAAACGAGAAGTAAGAAAAGCTGTAAAAGATTGTGTTAAGGTTAGGGTTGCACGTGGGTAGTTTCTACTGTGTAATCTAAGTATGTTCCGGTCTCCTTCCCTTTGTCTCTCAGTTACTCACAAATGTCCCTTGTTTAGTCCTCGTCTCCCTCATATATAAGGCCCATTTATGTTATGTTTGGTCACTGTCTGTGTCAGGTAGGGCTCCTGCTGCCTTGTTGCCCTGCACCTTAGTCCTGGTCTTAGGTAGACCCTAGACCTCCCTGCTTTGGATCCATTGTGGCCTCATGTGTTTCCGCTATTCTTTGTATTGCTGTTCACAAATAAACTTTCCTAGTGCACCCAAAGGCTACCTGTCAGGACAAAACCTTAACGTGTCTTAAAAAAATTCAAAACACTTTCAATAAACAAGGCCTGACAGCTTTAATATACATTAACAACAGACTTTACAATCGTATAATCGCATAATGTCTATTAATGCATGCTGCTTACTAAAGTTCTGTGAATGTATTATGAAGGTGTACTTAATGAAAACAGTAAAAAAAAAATCTTTATCCTTTCATATATTTCTTATATATCTATAGAACTTAAAATTATAGAAAAAATAATTTTATTCACGCTGCATGGAAAATTAGCCTGAAATAGCAGGTGTGAATCTGATGTTGCAACCTTAAAACCTTGTAGGGACTGATGTGGGAACTGCAGCAGCTGGAGTGTCTGGCAAGGACAGATAGGGATGAGGTGACAGGATAATGCCAAGGACACGCATGCTTATAAACATTCCTGAGAGCCGGACGGAGCCCAGCGCCCATCATGAGACTGTTTGTGCTGACCAGCCTGTTCGTGGCCATTTTTGGCCTAAAGACTTTTGATGGGTAAGTGATCAAACGATTCCTTTATTACTGCTCGTAATTAACAGGAACCCTCTGACTAAAGTGCAAATAACTGTGAATTACTTTTTAACAAGTTGCCTTTAATGTATTGAGAAGCAACCCAGTAAACATAGAGAAGTCAACTTTATTATCATTGTGCACATGCACAATGAGATGAGGTAGTCGGCTCAGTATGCATCACACACTAATAACACTAAAATATATGGTGGAATGGAATAAATACAATTTTAAAATAGTTAAGAGCAATGGTCATACATACACACACACACACACACACATTTTTTTTTCTTTTACAACCCAGTGCTTTTTCTCCAGTGATCAGGTACTGAGAATACTGGCCAAGGATGAGGTGCAGATCTCGCTGCTGCAGGACTTGACTCAGATGGAGGATCTGGAGGTGCGGCAGAACTCACACGGCAGCATGTATCTCCCTAACTCATACTCCAGATTTACATTTCCCTCAACACACCAGTTAAGAAAGAACAGCATCTAAAAATACTGCTGTGGTTAAGAATGGTGGCTGTGCAGTGCTTTATTGAAATACATTTATTAAATTAAACATACTTATACTACATTGTGGACAAGAAGCAGATCATGAAAAAACACCACAGCATTAACGTCATAACTGCTCTAGCAGACCGCTTGTGCAGTACAGTACTGCAGTGTAAATAGCTAATCATGGAAAGCAAATGAGTTTAAAACAGCCTTTTTACTTCTAGTTGGATGTTTGGAGAGAAGCGAGCCAGCCTGCCCTCCCTGTGGATATTCATGTTCCTTTCCACAGCATTCCTATGGTCAAGGCCTTCCTGGAATTCCATAACATCCAATATTCCATCATGATCAAGGACCTACAGGTACAGGAAAGATGCTAACACAGCAGCTTTGAAAAAGAGGGAGAAATGAAACATGGAAGTTCTTTTCCCTGCATACATTGTAATGACAAAATTACTTAAAACTTTTGTTATGAAGGTTATCCTGGATGAAGAACAACGTGAGATGCAAAGTCCTCATTTCACAGAGCCGAGAAGCACAGACAATTATGACTATGCCACATACCACACCCTAAGTGAGGTCAGAGACCCAAAGCCCTATGTGAACTGGCCATTTGGTCCAATAGCAGGAGAGATCAATCCTCCTTTAATATACCTTTCTCATGTGTTCAGATCTATGCTTTCATGGACATGCTGGTGGCTGAAAATCCCACATTGGTGAGCAAGCTGCAGATCGGAAACAGCTATGAGAATCGTCCGCTGTATGTACTGAAGGTACATCATCATCTGGGAGGGAGGGGACCTTAAATGTGTATCTGCAGTCAGTGAGATGAGCCAAAGCTTAGCAGCGTAATGAACTCACCTTTGCATCCAGTCACATCTTTCCGGTAATTTGTGAAATCTCCATTCTCACCTGCAGTTCAGCACCGGTGGATCAAATCGCCCTGGCATCTGGATCGACACCGGTATCCATTCCAGGGAATGGGTCACCCAGGCCAGCGGAACCTGGTTCGCTAAGAAGGTGAGCATCCCTTCAGTGCTGATCTTGCTCAGTCACAGCCAGTTGTTATATTACTGCATGGCCTCTTTCTCAGATAGTTACACAATACTCACTTTCAATATTTTGAAGATGATAGCGGCATAGTACATAAACATGTACACATCTGTCCTGAAGTAAAGCGGCAGGCTAGATGACTTTTGTGACTTAAAATGGTTGACTGTCAGTACAACATATAAATATTAAGAACCACTTTAGAGATCTGAGGGAGAAGTTCTGAGGGAGAAAATATTACACCTGAACACGAGCCCTGGCCCCATAGATGAAAAGCCCAATGCTTTACATATTCAGCTATACAGTAGCTATCCAAGACATTACAAGGAACCACATGCAAGTTACTACAAGTAGCTACAAAAATAATATAGTTCAATAAATGCTGTTGTTCTATGAACAGATTGTGAGTGACTATGGGCATGACGCCACCCTCACTGCAATCCTCAATGAGATGGACATCTTTTTGGAGATCGTCACCAACCCCGACGGCTTCTACTACACCCACACCACTGTAGGTCCACCAAAGGGGTGCCCACTAACACAATCACTT
The DNA here is from genome assembly GCA_026781145.1 of Hippopotamyrus pictus. Lineage (NCBI taxonomy): Eukaryota > Metazoa > Chordata > Actinopteri > Osteoglossiformes > Mormyridae > Hippopotamyrus > Hippopotamyrus pictus. The sequence continues at coordinate 32,041,762 of JAODLC010000065.1, read as the reverse complement.
AGCTGTAGATAAGAATTTTGGTTTTAAATGTAATATGCAATGTGTGTTTATAGAACCGTATGTGGCGTAAGACCAGGAAGCCCAACCCTGGATCTACTTGTGTTGGGGTCGACCCCAACAGAAACTGGGATGCTGGATTTGGAGGTATGCAGCATATTCCAATAATGGTGTACTACAGCAAATCTGCAAATCAGAGGCTAAACACATTCTGGTTCTGTGTTCCCCTGCACAGGTGCTGGTGCAAGTGCTAACCCATGCTCTGAAACGTACCACGGACCCAAGGCCAACTCAGAGCCCGAGGTCAAGCATATTGTAGACTTTGTGAACTCACACCAGAACCTGAAAGCCTTTGTGTCCATCCATAGCTACTCACAGATGCTGATGTATCCCTATGGATACACACGGACCCCAGTGCCTGACCAGCCTGAGCTGGTGAGTCAGCCAGAGTTTATCCTCAACACTAACTCTAACCTGTAATGTTATTAGGTCTGCGTGGTGCTTACAATGCTTATTTTACTTATAGTAACTCTTAGGTATGAAATGGGTAATGACTTTTCAGAAACACTCTGATGTGGTTTTAACATCACATATTTACACATATATTTAAAGGACATTTAAAGTTTTCCTGAAACATGTTTCTTTATAGCATGAACTCGCAAAGAAAGCCATTACAAAACTGGCATCTCTCTATGGAACGTCGTACAGATATGGGAGCATCATCAACACCATCTGTAAGTAACCTTTTTCATGTTGGTTCTCTTACACGTTTGCCAAATGCTGGCAGCTGCTCTTCATCTGTTCAATGTCTCTATCAGACCAAGCCAGCGGTGGCACCATTGACTGGACCTACAAGCAGGGCATCAAGTACTCGTACACCTTCGAGCTGCGCGACACTGGGCGCTATGGCTTCCTTCTGCCAGCCAATCAGATCATTCCGACAGCAGAGGAGACCTGGCTTGCTCTGATGGTCATTATGCAGCATGCCAAGGACAACATGTACTGAAGTGTAACCCCATCAAACCAGCATCTGCTCAATGGGCACTAATACGTAGTCATACTACATTCCTAAATGAACGAATCCACCTCTGCAAGAATGACTAATAAAAACACCACATTAGCAGCTAAGACTGAATACAATATACAGAAGGTGCACTGTGTCCTTTCCTTTAAACCATTACAAATGCATTTTATTTAAGCACAATCTTGGGAGCAGAACTTTTCTGTAAAAACATGTTTTTAAAGGTAAGTTTGCTTCTTTTGGAAGCAGGCAGACCATTATTTCACACAGCAAAATAGAGCTATAATTTTAACCTTCTTGTGGACAAAGAAAAGTTACACTGTGATTTAATGCCATAATCATTAATAAACGCCAGAAGTGTAAACAGTCTGCATGCTGAGAATTATTATTATTTTAACCAAAGGTTAAGGACTAATCCAATCAAGCAAAACACTAAGAACAAATATTCAGTAAAGAAAATAATTAAATAACTACATGTAAACCAGTTACAAATATAAAAGCAGGTTTGTAAGGCTAAAGGACAAATGTTTTATTAGATAAAATATCGACATTGTTGTAATATGTTTACACCTTTGCTAGTCTGATGCATAGTATAAACACAAACCTGTTATATATGATCAACAAAAACAGACACTTCAGCAACTATCAAGCATGATCAAACTGAAGGGATAAAGCAAACCTGAAAAGCAGAAAAGCACAAGTGAGGTGTGCAAACAAAACCTGGAAGTCAGTACAGAACTGTGCAGTTACTGGGAATGGACAGCTTTGTTTGGGAATGTTATTTCCAGGGCCTGCTGCTCTGTGACCTGGCGCTTTCTGAACCCGCCACTGATGGAGTTTTCCGGAATCTTGCGCTGGAAGTTTGGGACTCAGCACGGGAGACGGACATTCGGCTGAGCCGACCTGGAAGACATGTGTGTGTGAATGGGCAGATACAGAGACACAGACACACAACTGCTCTACCAAAGACATAAAAGGGCCTTGGGTGAAGATTAAGCGGAGTAGAGGGGTCACAGCCCTGTTACCAAGATAAATCATATGAGCTGAGCAGCCGACACCGTTTATGGGTCTCAAAGGCACAGCTACACCTAACCTAGAAGAGAGACACTCCCTCTTCTCAGATGGTATGTTTAGCTGATTCCCCAGTGCTACTCACTGCTGTTGTCTGTCGATATCAGCATCTCCTCCAGGTGGATCTGGATTTTGCTGAGATCTTCATGGGTAAAACGCCATTTTTTCTCTGCGGGGTGGGACGCCTTCTCTACAGGGTGGGAGCTACAGTGCCGTCCAGCATTTGAGGGAGAGAGCAGGCAACGGGCCGGGATGGTGCCTGTGGTCATGCCTTCCGGAAACTTCTGAGCGAGCACCTTCAGCCCTACAAGCCAAAGGCAGACTGCTGAACCTGCAGTGTCAGTGCAGCCTTTGTTTTGTCCGACTGGGAGAAAGCATCTGAACAACCTTCACCAAAAACTGACCCATGCCAGAGATGAGGGTCAAAGAGAGCTCACCTCCAGAGAGCATGAAGAGGTTCTCGAAGCCTCGTTCGCACATAGTAGTCGCAGCCTGGGAGGCGATTCTCTCATCCTCATCGTACAGAATAATAATCTTACCAGGAGCGTTTTTCTGCAGTGCTCAGTTAAGGCTTAATACTATTCATGGGTTAATAATTGTAATTGATACTTAACTGATCCCAGCAGGGAAACTCTCTGTATGCCTCCCCCAACTTACTCTCTGCAGCAAGCTGGCTGCAAAGGGCAGCCACTTGTTGTGGCATTGAGGGAGCTGGGTGTTAAGGGTCTTGCTCAAGGACAGGCAGACATGGCGAGGCTGGGTTCGAACCGGTGGCCTTCTAATCACAGGCACAGAGGCTTAACCCACTGAGCCACACGTTGCTCCCAAATAGCACACGTGATAAAGTCATCACATGGTAACGAGACCATTTTAGACAATTTAAACAGAAAACACACTTAACAAGACACAAACTGCTGCAGATGCTCAGGGATCATGCACACGTGTGGATACGTAGTCCAGCACCTCTTTGGTGTAGGGGTTCATGGTCCGCGACAGAGTGGCCACGGGGTAGCTGTGAGCTGTCGAATGGGAGAGGCACACGTGTGAGAACGGCACCGCAGGCCGAGACCATGGCCCCGCTGGGCCGAACAACCTGCAGCTCACCGCTGATCACGTGGCACTGGTCGTACTCATCCCTGTCGCGCACGTCCAGCAGCAGGTAGGGACAGTCTGGGTAGGGTGACTCCCAACTCTGGGGGCCGCACACTGCCGTAAGTTTCACACATCTCTCTCCATCCAGGTCCAGTTCACCCACGCCACTGATGACGCTGTAAATGAAAACACATCTCTCAGTGAGCCAATCCAGGGTCATCCCCAGATCCCCCCCAAGGTCCCCCGGGTGAAAAAGAGCAAATAAGTCACAGGTCTGCTGAGGAGGCTATGGTTACAGCCAAACACAGGGACGGGGCTGTGCCAGGGAGAGCTCAATGAATGCAGAGTCATTGTGCAGCCACAAAGCAAGGGCTGCTGGGAAAACTGTGTGGGCATGTGCAAAAAGACACGGAGGGATCAGGTTACGGGTCACAGAAGAGGCAGCGAGCGGCTTACTGATGCTACCTTTGTAGCGTGGACCGTGGGGAGAGTCCAACATCCACATCAACACTGTTATCATCAAACTGCACAGGCGTCGTCGCCAGACAGCTGTAAGGGTCCTCGGAAAGATGATCCTCAGGAAGATGGTCCCCGTGTGCTTCGGGCGATACAGTGGGGATGTCTGCAGATGGAGGCAGGGCTTATGCTGCTGCATTACTCTAATAGGGCTCTACAGCTGGAGCACTGCAACCTTAAGGCATGTTAATGAACTTCTGCTTCTACAGGCAAACACTGAGCAACACTGCTAACAAATATATATAATTAGTTTATATAATAAACTAGCAGTGAAAATAGTACCATTTAGATTCTGTGTTTCTCCATTAATCAGGACATCATCTGACACTGAGACAACCTGAATGACCTGGAGAAGAACAAAAAAATGCACATAAAAAACAGGCGTCTGAAAACCACAAAGTAAGCCAGAAAGCTGCAGGTACATCAGGTGATGGTGTATGCTCACCAGCTGAGCAAAGGTGGAAACCTTGAGTCTTCTAAAGAGCTCACCTCTTCTATATCTGTAATCTAGAAGCCAAACAAAACAATTTGCATTTAGTAAGACTTAACAGAACAATTGAAAAGTACCTTCATACTCTAAACTCTTTTCCAAAGATATTTCAACAGAAGATCTCACCTGGACCATGGCACTCATCACTGGCACCATCACCTACATCTTCCCACTCATTAATGAGATTCATCCCGGTGCAGATTTTTATACTGCGTATGAAGGACATGCAAGAAACGTCCCCATCTGCACGCTCGCCGAGGCCACCTCCACAACGGGACGGCTCTCATGAACCACCCTTCCCACCCGACTGCCTGCTGAAGGCACCCCTAACTCTCTTTTAACGCCCACAGTCTGAATGTTACAGAAACAAAACACCCAGCTTCATGTGATCCAGTATGTCCCATTTCCAAGGCTGACAGGAAATTGAGTATAAATAACAAAGCAACCACTGTTCCCCATGAAGGAATCAGTGTTTTCTATCCCTGAGAAATCAGAACAACCCATAACAGACAAAGTGTTTGAACAAAGAGCTCCCTCACAGAGCCAGATAATTTGGCCAAGAGACCATCAGCAGAAACCTCCTCCATTGAGCTTCAGACGAGCACTGTGACAATGACCCTCACAGCACTTGGTACCCAAAACCTGCCGGCCAAACATGAAAAGGTGTCCATCTGCAATGCAAATTAAACGCCGCATTGAAGGAGGTGTGATTACACGTCCCAAGCGAGGTTTCGCGCAAGAAGATCAGCTTACTCCGTTTCATCTCCTCCAGCCTGTCCAGGTACTTTGTCAGGCTGCAGCCTGAGAAATAAAGAGATGGATTAAAAGGCAGATACATCTCCCAGATGCTACTAGACAAACAGGCACAGATGTAATCAGCCCCCATTCTGAAAGGATTTCTAATAAAAGAGTACTTTGTGCTCTCCTGTCCCTAAGACATCTGAAAGCTCACCGTGTAGACATTAGAATAGAGAATAAAAATACCTGTGTCGAGCCTTGATTTCACATGCTGATATCTGGGGTTCTGTGGGATTCTCCTCTTTAGGTACTGAAACGTTAAAAAAACACTTATTCTACCATTTCGTCCCTCAAGTGTTACGATAATTTGCCCTGTGTTTCTTTCGAATGATCTTCAACCGCTTTAATTTAATTTATCCACATCTTCGCACTGTACAACAAACTCCCGACAGCGACTGCTTATTACTCCGCGTTATCTGTCATAAAAAATTATATTTCATATTTTCACAACTCAACTGTGCAACGAGCAGAGCCGGTAGCCGCCTGCAATTTCACACCGAAGAGATTAGATTTGTAGTTAACCAGCTGTTCAACAGCATTGCTTTTTACGCGACAAAACCAATTAAATGAACATGTCCCCAAATTACCGCTAACAGCCAAAATTATCGTCGCAAATGCTGCTTACCTCTGCATTTCCAATGCTTCTTTTAGCTGACATATTTTTCAAACGGAATACTCAACTTCCACATCCAACAAAACATTCAATTATTGGCCAGAATCATGCTGCCGTCCAATCAGAGCGGGCGTAGTTCGAATGCCGTCTTACTTCTATCAACCGTTTAGTTTAGTTGCTTAGCAATAGCAGATACAGAGCCGCCCCCCCCCGCACTGCTGCGAGGCTGCGCACTGTCACTGAGTATTTGCATTGATATTTTCATTTACATTTTATTTAGCGCACGCTTTTGTCCAAAGCGACGAGCAGGTAAGGCAAATAGCAATAACAGACATTCTGTGTTATTTTCAGTAAGATTCAGCTGCGTGCAAGCAGCTTGGAGTGGCATTGTATTCCTACCTACATGAATAAAGTATGATATACAAAGGGGCACACATTAGAGAGGGGGGGGGTTCAACCCAAATTTACACCATTAGATAGTCTGATACAGTTTTGATACAATGCCTTCTGTGGAGAACTAGAAGCATACTTGCTTCTGTCCATCTGTTGCCATGTATTTTCTTGCTTGGAAAAATATGTGACGATAAAACTTGAAACATTTTAATTTAGTACCTTGGCACATTTGAGTAGCATGGCTTGCATACAGTGGTGCCTGTGCACACGTGTTATTATGCAGAGATGGGTGACACCAAGCAGCGTTTTACCAGCGCAAAGCAGATAGCTCTGCACCATCACAACTTGAGCGTTATTTGTCTTCTATGGATAAACTTAATTGTAACACGTGTTTATAACAGATAGCAGAGTAAGGCAGATACTGTACTGAGGTCAAACTAAATGAGGCCAAAATTCACATTAAATTTGCTACGGATATGACTCGATATAACCTTGGTTAGGGAAACGCACTTGTAATCGAAAGATTGCAGCTTCGAATCCCCCATCAGCAAGTCACCACTGAGGTACCCTAAGCAAGGTGCCGTCCCCAAGCACTACTCCCTGGGCGCTGAATTAGCTGCCCCCTGGTATGTCACGAAAGTCACATATGGGTTAAATGTTCACGTTTTGTTGTTGTGCACTGTGTGGTGTGTTAACACTGATCACCTAATTCTTGTAGAGTTTGTGTATTTACACGGAATCCAACGGATTATTTGATTACTTGTCATAAAAAAACAGATTCTTCTTTCTCTTTCTGTATCTTAATAATAGGACGACTTTGGTAATATATGTTTTTTAAAATTAGGAGAGAGTGTCTGTCTATGACAAATGAATCTATATGGAGAATGAGGCCAGACCTCCATGCTTGTGAAATAAAGGACAAAGGCGGTAGCTTGTTTGGCCTGTAGGGGGCAGCAGACACCTCACCATTCTCCATTAAGACTTATTTCATGCTCTCTACTTGCCTGTAGACAACATATGGCCAAAACGCACCCATTTATATGGGTTTTGTATGTCATCACAGCTATAGTTTACCTATATGGTTCAAGGCCAGGTCTCTCCCGGCACTAAAAAGAACTGGTTGGCAGAATGATTTCACTGTTGGGCCCTTGAGTAACGCCTTTAAACCTAATTGCTTCATTATCGTGCTGACCCTGCTTCCTCAGTTGTACATTGCTTTGGTCAAAAGTTTCTAATAATTAAATGTAAAATAAATACCACCCACAGTAGAGCCTAGGGTTGCCACATTCAATCTGAATAAAATCACCCTAAGAAGATCACAGTCGGCAGTTACCCCCTGTCTTTACAGGGAGAGGGGATGGAGATTGTCCAGGATTACAAATATCTGGGTGTCCACCAGATAGCAAGCTGGGCTGGTCTAAGCACTGCACGGGCCAGAGCAGATTGTATTTTGTGTAGAAGCTCAGCTCCTTCAGAGTCTGTAACACCACGCTGTGGATGTGCTATGAGTCTTTGGTAGTCGGTGACTTCTTCTGTGCTGTTGTATGCTGGGGCAGCAGTGAGAAAGTGGCAGGTGCCAACAGGCTGAGTTGCTGCTAGTGGAGGAGTTGGACAATGTGAACACTGTCAAAGAGGAGAGACTGTCCAGCCAGATCAAAGACAATGATGTTCACCCGCTTCACAGTATGGTGGCTGGATGCTATGGACACTGAGGTGGAGAGGAGAACACTGTTCAGCCAAATTATGGTCAGTGCCACTCAACTTCTTCAGTGTGGTGACTGGATAGAAAAGCATATTCACTCACAGATTGCTCAATATATAATCCACCAAATGACACCCAGCCCATATGTGCAGTAATACCTTATCACTGTGTCCGGATGGTGCCTGGGGTGGACACCATCTGAGCTAGAGTTCCGGTTCAGTCCCATGGAGAGCTGACGTCGTAGATGGGACTTGCAAAATGTAACATCGTGGATGCAGCCTTCAATCTGCCACCCTGCACAGGCTGGCCTGGAGATCTGACTCACTCATAGACTTTGGCTTGACCTTAAACACAGCTTATACCTACCTTTTAGCAAGCAAGTCCACTCTTTCTGTTTTCAGTAATGTTAGTATGCCCTGGTGGGGTTGGGCAGCCAGTTGACCTTGTACTCCCAGAGGATTTTTTTTCTCCCCACTTGGGAGTTTTTGGTTCCTCTCCTCTGTTGTCATTTGGCTTTATTTAATTTAAATAAATTTAATAATTTTGTATAACTCTCTCTTAATGATGTTGTAATAATAATTGACACTTTATTGATCCCTGTGGGGAAATTGTTGTTATACCTCCCTTGACTTGCTCTTTGCAGAGTAAGTTCTCTGCGTAGGGCAGCCAGCCAAATGTGGGGCACCCAGGTGTTAAGGGCCGTGCTCAACTTTGGACCTGCAGAGGCTGGGTTTGAACTGGTAACCTTCTGATTATAAGCACACAGTTTAGCCCACTGAGCCACATTCTTCCCCCTAATGTATCACACCATACCCCTCTAAAGTGCCTTGGGGCGACTGTTGTGAAAAGGTGCTATATAAAAATAATTGAATTGAACATTTATTTATTTATGTTTCTAGTGCATAATTTCTATACTAATCATCAAGTTCACTACCTATTCATTAATTGCAATCTCTATACAGTGGTACCTCGGTTCTCGAACTCAGTAGAACTCGAATTTCTTGAAAGTCGAACAAACCAGTTTGTCCTGGAACTTAATCTGAATATCAAAAGTCGAACCGTGAACGCTGACCTAATATAAATTGTACGCACTAGGAAATGAGTCATACTACAATGCAATTCTTACTTGAATG
>JAODLC010000065.1:32012366-32029526 GCA_026781145.1 Hippopotamyrus pictus | reverse complement strand
GCCGGGGTTCCCTCCGGCTCCCCGTTTCCCCCTGCCCTTTGCCTCCTTGCCCCCTGCCTCTGTGCTCCCTGTGTTTGCCCCCGGTCCCTCTGTGTCTTTCGGTCCCTTTGTGCCCCTGTGTCTGCTACTCGTCCTCCTGTTTCTCCTTCGTTCACTCCTGGCCCCTTTGTTTCTCCCGTTGGTGTTTCCCCTGTGTCTCCTGTGTTGTTGCCCCTGTGCCTGTTTGCTTTCCCTGTTGTTTGTCGGTTGTTGTCCGAGTTGCTGTTTCTGTGTCTGTTCTGCGTGTCTGTCTTGTTCCCTGTGCCCCGTTGATTTTGTTTTGTTCTTGTTTTTCCAGGTCCCATGTCCCCAGTCTCGTCCGTCGCTTCGCTCCCCTTGGGCGGTGTGCGCGCCTTTGGGGGGGGTTCTGTCACGCCCTGATCATCTGCTCCTCCTGTGTGCCACACCCCCTCAAGCGTGACACCTTTTTGTTTCCCTTATAATGTGAATATGCAGGACCTCTGGCTGCTGGTGAATCTGACACACATCAGATTAATGACAAACCCAAAAAATGTACCTTTATGGGCCTCTGACGTATGGAACACACCTTTTCACAATGGAGTCATCAGCGCTACCCCAGCCTACCAGCTCAGACTCTCCCGCTCACACCATGTTACACTGTGTCACACCGTGTCACCTTACAACAGTGGCAGTGTTTATGTCATGACTCTGAAACAGCCGGGATCCTTTCCTGTGGATATGAAGCAGCCCGGAAGTGTGGGTACCAGCATCAAGGGCCGCAGCACGCCAGAGTGACAGGTGATGACGCAGGCGTCTAAAGATAGCCTCCCCAAGGAGGCCTGCTCTCTTTCACGCGGAGAGATTTCCTTACAGAAACAGCAGCCGTGCTCTGCAACAGAGACACATGGGTGACAATGAACCCCGGCAGATTATACAGAGGACTGATGTGTAGCCAAAAAGGCGCTATATTCCCAGGTGAACATCAGAGATGGCAGGGCGGGCGTGGAAGCCACTAATACCCCATTAATGCCCCAGTTATACAAAGTGGTTCCCCTGCACCTGCATGCCTGCTGTTACCGGAGAGTGCAGAGCTCATCACTTATTCACACGGACCCAGAAGCTGGATTTTGCCATTGTGGGGTTTTGCCAAGATGTGCCTGGAGGTGTTGATTCAGAGCGTGAGACTCATGCATCATTTGTGCTGTGCATAAATCTTGATTCTCTCCAGTTATTATATCTCTTTAGGGGCTGCTTAACTCTCAAGGTGCACTTAAAAATTCACTGGTAGAGTGCAGAGATCAGAAACACGGTCTGCTGAGAGGATTTGCCATGGTGGTGGCGGGGGGAAACGACACACCCAGTCCAATAAAGGCCTTGTGGATCATCAAATGCTCGTAATTGTAAGGTCACAGATTGAACTGATGAGGCTGGTTGGCAATGTGATCATCTCACTGTTGCACTGTTGGCACTTGAACATGGCCTTAATCCTGAGAACTGCCCCAGGCTACACAGACACCTGACTCAATCCCTCTGCAGCAAGGTGCTTCTCCACGGGACTTGTTTTTGAGCTTCTGGTTCAACGTGATGCCATAACTAGCTTGTGTGGATCTTCACACTATACTGTGAAAAATGGTTGTAATATCTTAAAGCTTGATTTTAATACCTTTGTTAAACCCCCTAAATCAAAGCTGAAAATGTATACTTCCGTCACATCTTGATTGCTTAATTTCAAATCCATTGTGGTGGTATAAACAGAAAAAATTACAAAAATTGCATCAGTACTTATGACTCTAACTGTAGCTACTGGGTAATGTAGTTTTGGGTGCTTGCTCAGGAGTAATGGGATTTTCCTAAGGATAATCTGATGGGGGGGGGGAGTTTTGAATTTGTATTAAAGTATTTATTATTTATGGGACTATTTGTGTGTTTGGTCTGGTTGTCATTTATAGAATGTGATTGATTATTTTTATTTTTAGAATTTATTTCTGGTGGCAAAGTTAATGTTTTAAAAGCTTTGTATTATCTTTTTTTTTGATAGACCTATTGTTAGTCACATGGTTTGATCCAGCAGGATATAAGGAAGCTGCACAAGGTTGCTTGAGGCACAGAGAGAAACAAGAGGCAGAGTGTAAAGATGTGTTGGTTCAGTCACGGTGATGGGCTTAATTCCAGTAAGGAAGGGACAGTTAAGTTTCCTTGCTTAGTTTGTACTTTGGGTTATATTTGTGTGGTTTTTTTTAATTTTCTTAATTTAGTTGATTGGGGCCCATTGGCACTTGGTTGAGGGATTTAATGAGAGGTTTGCTCCTCTTCTTACTGGCTGTTGACCCTGTGCACTTTGTGGATGTTCTTCCATTGTCAGAATGTGACACTGTTTTGCTGTGTCAATATAAGCTTGCCAGCTGATGGTTCTTGAGATGCACCACTGAGCTATGTTAGAGAACTGGTTGATCGTTGGTTTATCTAACACTTCAAATATCCCCCTTCATTGGTGAAAGTCAAGGCTCCCCTGAGAGCAATTCATAGCTTCAGGACACATTTACTAAAAAACTGCCATCGAAAGGTATAGAGAATATCCTTGACAGATTATGACAACTGGTTTAACCATTTAGTCTGTAATGACAGTTTTTCTTGATTGCCTTGGCAAATTTCATGAAACAAACTTAACATCCTCAACTATAGAAATATTTCTCAAAACAACCCATGCGTATAGCACAACATGATGGGTTTATCTGCAAGAGCTTGTAACGCACCCAGATAATTAACTTGTGTCTCAAAAGCAAATAAAAAATCAAAAGCAAATTCCACCAATGAAAGTCAGTGCTGCCAAAATGAAAAATTATAGTCAGTATTGTATTAACTATGAGAGACCTATAGATGTATTATCAAGATGTTAGTGTATGTATACTCCTAAGCTCCCAAATTTTGAACGATAATCAGTTTCCACTTTCTCATTGTCACTGACTTGTAATTTTTCATTAGCATACTGGTACTTATGTCAAAGACACCAGTTTCAACATTGCAAGGCTCTATGTCACAGTACGTAAACTTCACTGGCAAGAGGAAGCACTTGCATGCACATGTAACTTCTTCACAGTCCAACAGCACACAGAAAAGTCACATGGCACTGTATAACATAAAAACAGGAAAATGGTAACAAGATAATGTACTGTGAGAACCAAAAATACAACAATACCTCTGCAATTTATAGAATATATTTTTGAATCTTTTTAAAAGTTTGACCTGTTTTGCATGTCGTGGTTTACAGGATGATCACTTACATACAGTAAACAGTTTTGTAGTACTCCGTTGAATGCCAGAAGTACCTTGAAATACTGTCAGTGATACCAGTGGGGCAAGTAGGGATAACCAGGTAGGGGCTCCATATGTGATAATGCCATATACCTTATGTCAGAGTCAGTGGTTGTCCAACTGTGGCCTATGTGTCTTGTCCCCATTTGGCCAGCAGGTGTCATTGGTCATCCTGCTTCCCCCTCTCTATCTTATTCCAGTCGCTTGGTTATGGGCCACAACTGCCCCTTGTTTGCCTTATTGTCTATATGTATTAAAGTGCCTGCCCTCATCAAATTCTTTAGTGAGCCATTATGTTTAAGATGTGTAGATGTTATTGTGCATTTGTGGCTGTGGTTGCTAGTCTTACTTCCTGATTGTTCCCTAGTTATGTTACTTTGTGGTTACTTTTAGTTAATTCTAATTTTTGCCTGTTTTGTTCTTGACCCTTGTGGTTCCTTTATTTCCTGGTTTCCTTGGTTTGTTGTCTGTTTTGTTAATAAACCGCATTTTTCCCTTTGCCGTACTCTGTGGTAATACCTTATAGTGCTTTAGCCCTGGATCTCTTCTCTGCTGCCCCTTGTGGCCAAGATTATCTGGTGCAGCAGTGGTGGTGGCCAGGCTGACCTTCAGCACATTCTACTCCTGTCTAAATACAATCAAAGGGCAGCAGAAATGCGCAAGGGAGCAATGGCACTGTGGGTGGCAGGTGCAAAGGTGCAACCCCCATCCCACAGCCAGTTGATTCACAGGGATCTACTACTCAGGATCCAAGGATGCTCTCTGAAATGCCTGTCACCCAGGGCGATGCTTTGAAGGCCCTTTATTTTTTGAGCATTTCCTTAACAGGCGACCCTGAGGAACTCTAACCCTAGAGTTGTGTGATTTTTGAAGCTGGTCTGTCTGAGCCACATTTGGCAGCAGGTCCCTCTGGTTCCTCCTGGTGCCAGAAGCAGGACAGGAAACAAACTGCCTGCTGTTTTTTCAAGTGCAATGAGGTCATGAGAGTGTGGTGATGTGATTGGCCTTATTTACTTATATCCACTTAGGACTGAAACTTGAATTGTTATAAAGTTTACTTAAGATGAAATGTTTTTTTTTTTCTCAAAAAGAGAACTATTTCATCCAATCCTAGTATCAGTGGAGATTTTTATAAGGTGTAAAACTCAGCTATTAAAACAAATTATTTCATTTGTACTACGGAACTAATAGGATAAGATGAAGAACAATAGTAAATTGTAGTATATGTGAAATCTGGTTTGGGGTAACCTGTGAGATGGACTGGCATCCTGTCTAGGGTGTCCCCTGCCCTGCACCCTGTGAGATGGACTGGCATCCTGTCTAGGGTGTCCCCTGCCCTGCACCCTGTGAGAGAGACTGGCATCCTGTCCAGGGTATCCCCAGCCCTGCACCCTGTGAGAGAGACTGGCATCCTGTCTAGGGTGTCCCCTGCCCTGCACCCTGTGAGAGAGACTGGCATCCTGTCTAGGGTGTCCTCAGTGTCAGACTCAGAATAACCCAGCAAACCAACATCCAACCAGAGCCTGAGCTTCCTGTCTGATTTCCCCTGTTGCCTGTGCTGTCTCTCATTAGAGGTCCTACCACACCATGTTGGTTTCTTGTCTGATTTCCCTTGTCTGTGCTGTTTGTCATTAGAAGCCCTAACCCAGGGGTGGACAATCTTATCGGCAAAGGGCCGGTTTTTGGGAAAATCTTTAAGTCGGCTGTTTAAACCCAGGTATGAGAACTCTTTAGCCAATCAATCCTCTAATTAGTAATCTAACTTGGGAGTTGCAGCAAAAACCCACATACACAAGATGCCAGAAGCCCAGCAAATTGCCACCTGGGACAAAATAAGCACATTGGGTGGAGTTTCCCCAGAGGGCGCCACACTGTTCAGCTGCTCAACTGATTTAGGTACCTTTCTAAATCCACTCTCTGAAACTGAGTAACCAACCTACTTGTGGTAGCTGGTGATGTGGCGCATTAACATTAATTTCTAGAAGATCTGTTTTACAGTTTTTCCAACTAAAGAGAAGACAGGACAGATTTTGCAAAGGTCTTCCAAAATAGAAAAACTCACCAGTACACCATTCAGTTTAGAAAAATGTAAACAGGTTAGCTAATTGTCCTTAAGTCAGCTTATTCTGCTTACTCCAATCTGTTGTTTTTTTTTTTTTTAAATGAACAATTGCTTTGGATAGGAAACATTCTCATTAATTGTCATTTTCATCCATTCTGCAGTGTGACTGTGGGGTTAATTCTCAGGGCAGCAAGTAAGCCAGGCAGTGAGGTCGCTTATTAAAAATAACTGAATTATAAGCATTCAATAATTCATTATTCAGAATTCAGTATTCATAACACCTGCTAGTCAAAAAACATTACTCATTTGGCTAAAGTGTGTGAAAGATGGTTGCTGTCAGTGTTCACAGTGAAGCAGGAAGGACTGGCGGTCAGCTTTGGGAGGGGAGACAGCCGCCCCTGGATGACAGCTGAGTCTCTGGTACCTCAGGAGAACGACAGGATGTGGTATCACTCTGAAGCATTAATCCTAACACCAAAACAGGCAGCCCAGTAATTAGAGGACACTTCACCACAGATGTAACAGGGGCCACATAATAACCGTCATCCTGCTCTCAAACAAATGGGGACTGTTACTCATGATTCTCTGGGGTTATTTCCAAATTTCTTCCAGAGTTATGTGGGGGATAAAGCGTCTGTTAGAGAGTGAGAGCAGACTGGTCAGTCCTTACAGCCTTTGCCAGTGATGGCTTATTTGTCAGAGGCCAGTCCTATGAGGAAGCCAGTTAGGGGACAGGCTGTGGGGGGGACACTTCAGCTCACTGTCCCTGGGGTCAGAGGGGACATCACAAACATCCTAATAAGTAGATATTTACATGTTTGGAGGTCAGACATAAACTCATGCATTGACTGTGAAATCCTTGCAGAAGCTTAGCATATATCAGAGCCACTAATGCGGCACACTAAACTACCGCCCCACTCCTACTCCAGTTCGGGCACGTTCCTCTGGGCTGTCCCTCCCGTGCTTCCCTGGAATGTGTGTTCTCCTCATCAGGGCCAGAGGAGCCACAGACATAGCAGAAAAAGCCCCAAAGCCATCCTTTAACACCCCAGCCACCAAAAGTCTTTATTAAGCACCATTTATGACTTGCCCTCTAAGCTTAGTGTAACAAAACTGTTCTTCCATTGTTTGTTTATATAGTTTCTCTTTCTTCTATTTTTGAATATATGTGTTGAGTTTGAGTATATATTCACCATATACTTTGCTGTGAGCTGCCAGCAACCCCTTCCTCGCAAAGCCTGTGTATATACAGGTTTGTCAGCATGTGCCAGGACAGGAATTAGCAGAAATGTTAATCTGTTCCAGTCAAGTGAAACATACTGAGATCCTGCCTCACTGAGGAGAATGAAATACCATGCAAACACATCACTTCAGCATTTATTCAGTCTTGTATAACAAGAAAAAAATACAGATGGGTGAATGGAGGATGGTAAGATGAACTTGGCCAAGGGGTTATTGCACCTGATTACTGTCGGGGTCATTTCCCACAAGCCTGCCTCGCCTTGCCCTCCACCTCCGCCTTCCCAGGAAGAAGGCAGATGATAAGGGTCCGGAGGAGCTGCAGAGACAGAGCACGGGGTTCTGCTGATAAGACCCAAAGCCCCATTGTTTCATAGGCATTCACAAACACTGGCCCACCCAGCTAAGAGGGAACAGGAAGAAAACACCCAGCAGCGCCCTCCAAAGGAAGTGCGTGCCATGATTCACAAGGTCCTCAATCTGCAATGAGAATGAATGAGCAATTGCTTTGGATGGGAAACAGAAGCACTTTGTTTTGGTGTTATGAGGGATTTCTGCTCTCAGAGATAAACACAGACATACTCTGAGCATTATTTATTCGAGTTAATGCTTCTCTGTATCACTTTTCAGTATTTTATTTTATTGCTTATTTACAGCTACCTATAAAAGATATTGACTGTGATGGTGATATATTTAATAACAACAGAACCCACTCAGGGTTTGGAAACAGACTGATGCCCCAAATGTATCCCAATCACTGAAAACACGCAAGAGACAAAGTTAATTAGCTATGGAAAACTACATGGTACCTAGATGTGTGAAAGACAGAATAGCTACAGGAGAATGGTTTACAAACAAGTTGTTAGGGGTAATTTCAGATGGCCTAGGACTCATGATTCTGCAGAACTTAATGTTCTTCAGGATTCAAGAGCCGAAATAGCAACACAAACATAACTAAAGTTAACATTAAACCTTATATATGAAATGCTAAGTCTCTTACCCGCAGCCAAACAAACACAGGCATGTAACGCTAAACCAGTTATTTGGTAAGTATATAGTGGTATGCGCTGAACCCAGGCATGGTGATAGAAGACTCAGACGTGCGACTTTAAAAAGAGCTCTATTAATGTGCCCTAAAAGGGCAGTTTTTTTCCAGTAACAAGTACAAATTAGCTTGCACTACTTATACTGCACAATGGAGAGAACGACAGTGAGGTTACACATTTAAGTGTTACCAAAGGGTCAAAGTCATCTCCACCTGCTGAGAAGACTGAGGTCCTTCAGAGTGTGCAAGACATTAAGGACATTTTAAGACATTGTAGTATCATCTGCAATATTATACGCAGTGGTCTGCAGGGGATGCAGGAGCACAGGGAGGGACAGGAAGAGACTGAACAAGCTGGTCAGGACCACTGACTCTGTCCTGGGTTGCTCTTTGGACTCCACTGAGGAGGTGGGTGAGAAGAGGATACGTAGCTCCTCAAGAGTGTTACGCAGCTCCTTCAGAGACAGACTGTTACGCCCAGCATGGACAATCCCTCTCACCCCCTTCACGTGACAGTGGGAGCGTTATGTAGCTCCTTCAGAGACAGACTGTTACGCCCAGCATGGACAATCCCTCTCACCCCCTTCACGTGACAGTGGGAGCGTTATGTAGCTCCTTCAGAGACAGACTGTTACGCCCAGCATGGACAATCCCTCTCTCCCCCTTCACGTGACAGTGGGAGCGTTATGTAGCTCCTTCAGAGACAGACTGCTACACCTAACATCTAGGATCGCTTCCACAGGTTCTTCATTCTGTCTGTCTTTAGAGTGTATAACACCACAGTCACTTAAAGCCCATTAAATCTCTCCTGCTGATTGTCCACTACATATGAATGTTCTTTACACTTGTGCTATATCCGCTGTATATGTAACTTATTTGTTTATATCCACTTGGTGCAATATCTGTATGTGCCATTGCAGCTGTGCAGTTATCTGTGCATGTGTGCAATATGTGCAATTATGTGTACAATTTTTTATGTTTATTTATTCTGTCGTTATAGTATTGTTTGGTTTGTTCTCATTTACTAATTATATTTAAGCTGTTGTAACAAGTATGTTTCCCCTGTGTGGGATCAACAAAGTCTTTCTTATCTTGAGCCATTTATCATGCACACGCTTGTGGATTGTTATACATTTATTCCACCTGTGAAATGAAATGTTACATTCCTCGGTGACGGATTCGTAGCTCATTCTTACTTTACTGTACGACCGTGCAGTAACGATTCCCTGCAGGAGGGGCTCTCACTGTCTTTGCCGTAGGATGTAACCCGAGTACACTGTCCCATCCCCCGTACTCCACTTCTCTCCGCCGTGTTTGCGCTCGCCGGATCCGGAGCGGAAATTCCTTTCCGATTTTGTGAATGACAAACTCATTAACAATTCATCAACACAGCCCAGTTGCCGAGGCGACCGACGTTCGCGCCTTCCCATTGGCTGACCGACATAATGTAACCGCTGGAATGCCCCCTGTTCGTATCCTTCGAGGAGCTCGCCGCGGCAGGACGGGACTGCGCAGATGGGCATCTGCACAACTGGGGAACATCTGGACGTGTGCGATTTGCGGCTGCAAGTCTGCATCTCACAGGGGCACGTTTGGGCATGACAGTGTTTTACTGCGGCACGGAGGGACGTCGCCGGAGCAGTACTATTAACGTCATTGATAGATACACAGGCGCGCATGAATGAATGGTGGTTTAGGGTGTCCTATATATCATCCTGTTTCGTCATGTGTCGGTATTCGTCATTCTTACAGTGCATCAAAGGCTGCTCGATTTGTCACGGAAATAGCAGGAATACTGAGTGATTACGCAGTGATTTCTGCAAGGGTTCAAATCACAGTAAGGCGTGTTTCCTCCTCATGGTCACGCTGTTCCAGTATTTAATGTCTCACTTTCGCCTCGGTGACCGATCGCCTACTAATGCTAGATAAGCAAAGACCTGTCCATTTCAACACCGCGATGGCGATCAGCAAGACGGCGGAGTGGCTGAAGGAGCAGCTGGAGACGCGCAGCGGCCGCCTCCTGCTCATGGACTGCCGCACGCAGGAGCTCTACGACTCCTCGCATGTGGAGACGGCGATCAACGTCGCCATCCCGAGCCTCATGCTGAGGAGGCTAAAGAATGGGAGCCTCCCCATCAGGTCTCTCCTCGCTAGCGGCGAGGACCGTGAGAAATTTGCCCGGAGGTGCAAGACGGACACGGTGATCTTGTACGATGAGTCCAGCCGGGAGTGGAATGAGAACGCGGACCGGGGCTCGGTGCTGGGGTTGCTGCTGCGGCGGATGAAGGATGAGGGGTGCAGGGCCTTTTACTTGGAAGGTGCTTGTTCGGTCACCGCACTTTACACCTTGCTCATTTATACACACCTTGGTCTTTTATTCAAGCCGCTCGTTTTCACTGTATTCTGTCATCTTGGCAGCCGTGGACAACAGAGGTTTTTTTTCTCTTCGTACTCGGGAGCTTTCTGTCTTTCTTGTCTCATGCACCATTCTCTATATATGAAGTAGTAATGGTTTGTCACACGCTCTTGTCACGTGCCTGGGGCTTACAGTGTTCTGAGAGGCGCTATATATAGTAATAAACTGGAATGTGCTGAATCGTTATACGTCGATGCAGGTGCGTTATACCAAGGCTGTAACCCATTACTTGCAGTTTTCTAATTTCGTAACAGTAAATATATGCGTCTTGTACACAACAAGTAACGTCCTGACAGATTAGGATCTTTTTCTGTTAATCCTGATAATATGGAATAGGAAAACATGAAATTACTCATTTTCAATCCCACTGTTACTCTCTTTTCCACCTTTGATCCTTGACTGTGGTTTGCCAAACATTCCTCATATAGCCTACATGCTGTGCATGCTTTCAGATATGAATTATTGTGGGACTGACTTTAACCAGTGATGTGCCTGTCCCGTAGGAGGCTTCAGCAAATTTCAGATGGAGTTCCCCTCATTGTGTGAGACCAATCTGGACAGCTCGTGTATGAGTAGCTCTCCTCCTGTCCCAGTTTTGGGGTTAGGTGGGCTACGGATCAGCTCGGACTCATCGGATATTGAGTCGGATGTGGACCCCGGCAGTGCCGCAGATTCTGATGGGAGCCCTCTGTCGAATGCCCAGCCCTCGTTTCCTATTGAGATCTTGCCGCACCTCTACCTGGGCTGTGCCAGGGACTCCACCAATCTGCACGTTCTAGAGGAGTACGGCATCAAGTACATTCTCAATGTGACACCCAACCTACCCAACCTGTTCGAGAACGTGGGCAGATTCCGATACAAGCAGATCCCTATCTCTGACCACTGGAGCCAGAACCTCTCTCCGTTTTTTCCCGATGCCATCAGCTTCATCGGTGAGTATGACCAGGGCTTTTAGTGTGAACAGGACCTTTAACATTGCTCTATTTCGGTGCTATTACGTAAATAAGGATTCCATTAACGGCACATCTTTATAGATATACACCTATCAGACAGCTTTACAGTTCACATGTAATCTGAGCCCAACAGAAGAGCTTTTTTTTGGATGGGCCAAGAAGTGCAGCAGGCAGAGTCTGAAGCTTCCTGTCATGGTCAAAGACGGTCACTGGCAGGGTGTGGGGACATCCTGCGTCCCTCCATCACTTCCTGTTAGCGTGCAGGGTTACAATGGCACCGTTGTTAGTGACATATGAGCGGAAGGACGACTCATTTTATAGATCTTAATAGTTAATTTGCCCGTGAGGATTCAAGGTCACACAGAATTTTCTGGAACATGGTGTTTATATTTAAAATGCAACATTACTTAACTTTTAGAGTTTACTCAGTGCTACATATATATAGGTTTGTTGTTTGTAGTACTCGCTACCCCCTTGCGTAGTGAGGGCCAAGAGGGGGCCCTCACAAATGCATGCTTTGAATTGCAGTAAACACCACTGCTGTGTGAGTTTCAGAAACATTACAGTAGTTCTCTCAGTTGTTCTGCTTTCTTTTGAGAAATGTGCCCTCTTTTTTCTGATAACTTAGAACAACGTGCTTGGATGATAATGGTATGATCTGCTTGTGGCTTTTCTCAGACTAATTTGGTGTTAATGTCTCCTTCCCCAGACGAAGCTCGTGGTAAGAAATGTGGCGTGCTGGTCCACTGCCTTGCAGGCATCAGCAGGTCTGTGACTGTCACAGTGGCCTACCTCATGCAAAAGCTCAACCTCTCCATGAATGATGCTTACGACATTGTCAAGATGAAGAAGTCCAACATCTCCCCCAACTTCAACTTTATGGGCCAGCTGCTGGACTTCGAGAGAACCTTGGGCATCAGCAGCCCTTGTGACAATCACATGGCACCCTCTAGAGGACCACAGTCACTCTACTTCGCCACCACTCCCACCAACCACAATGTCTTCCAGCTGGACCCCCTGGAGTCTATGTGAGACCCTCTGACCCATTGCACATGGCTCCTGATCTTTTCTGTCACTGGGTCTTGATTCGATTGGCTCCAGGCTGCAGAGCTCGGTGAGGAAGGTGCACAGAGACTTGCTGGTGGACACAGGCTTTCTTTCCTGCCACTTGCCTTTGTGTTTTTACCAATCTCTGCATGATTTGTCTTCAGTGAAGACCGGCCTGGCTAGAGACAGAACTCCAGGGTAAATAGAAAATGTATGAATATTATTGTTTAAAACACTGAGAGTATGTTTTACTACACTTTAAACATGCAAACATGTAATGACTTTTGACATCTCGCTTGATGCTTGGATTCATACCTTTTTACAATTGCACACGTCTGTCATTTTTATGTCTCCATTTTGTACATGGAATTTGACACTCTTAGCAAAAGTTTTTTTTTGTGGGAATGCATGAATAATTTGATATTAACATTTAAGGAGGGATTATCGGAAGTTATTTCTTTGAGCTTGTTTCGACAGCATGCTTTGGAAAGTGGTGCTTGGGCATCAGTCAGGTGGGCATTTGTTCTAAGCCTGCTGAACATGGTGAAATGTTTCCTGATGCATGATGGATCTGCTATGAAGAGTCCACTCTCACAAGATTCTGTAAGAAACCCTGAAGGAACCATGTGTATGTACCTCCCACTACATCTGTAATTCTCTCTCCCAAATATCGACATGACACCTCACAATCCGTAAGGTATTTACACTCCTTGGGAATTTCCCTTTAAAAGGGGAAGAAATGCAAGTGTTGCTGTTGTCACTTCTTCTTGTCCTCATTCTTAGGCAGCACTCTGAGCTAAAAGCTCCCTCCCTCACATTGAGTAGAGTGAATTTAAATTATTAATAAATTATTTTGCTCATATGGATGTCCCTTGTCATTTCTATGAGGACTCATATTGTAACCGTAGAGCTATGGTAAAGTCTATTTTCCCAGGCAAAAATTCCATATGAAATATGGTTTGTCCAAATGCAGACAGGACATGAATGGCAGAAATGAATGGTCATCATCCTGTACTAGGTAAATAAGGGTTGTCACATTAAAGCTGAAATCTTCTTTATTACAGAAATTGCTAGCCTTTATCGTTTATACTGGTGAAATCCTACATTTGATGGTTCAGAATTGGTTAAATCCTTTGGCCATTTTCAGATACATATTGTTTGACTGAATAAACACAACAGTTGAGCAAATAAAACATGAGACTTTAAAGGACATATATTGTTTCTATAGCTCTGAGAGAAGCAGAGCTTTGCTTGTTTCTTTCTGATGAATGGCCAGGAGGTGAGGAGGCTGTATGTCCTACCTACCGCATACATAGTCAGTGCCAAATGTAAAAAACTCCACCCCGTTAACTCACTGTCTTTATCAGTTTCTCATATCACTTACCTTGCCATTATATGGTGTAATTCATTTTTAAAGTGACTAGGTAATTGTACAGAAGATAATTATTATTGTCAGCTGAAGTAGGTCTTGTAAGAAGGTCTCCTTCAGCATGGGAGCACATGCAGATCTTCGGGGCTTTCACTCTGATTGGCGGCTCAAGTTTCTAGAAATCACAGATCCCAGTAAGACAGGGAATGGTGCTTTAAAGTACCTTTACAGGCTGCCAGGAACCACAACAACCACATTGTGCAAGGAAAACAAACTACAAACAGCAAAGCAGTACAATACCTCTATAAAACAACACTAAAATGTTCAATGAAGCCTGAAGTCCTAGAACCAAAGTTATTCAAGACAGGTAAAACCAGATAAACTGGGACAGAAAACAAAAATTACAAAATATATTAGTAAAGCGTCACAACCACTTACATGTAAATACGAACCTGAGATCCATACTACAAATCCATTACCGTAGTCTGATCAGCCAGTGCTGAAACCAGTTACCACCACCACCACCACCAGCAGCAGCAGATTCCTTCGTAGGAATATGGTGTGGGCTGGGCCAGCCATACAGGGTTGGAGAAAAAAATAACAGTACTAGCATAAGAATAATAATGTATGAAATTAAAAGTTTACATTTGTCAAATGAATCCACAAACAGATTGATTTGGGCAGCACAGTATGGCAGTAAAACAGAAAAAGTAAGTATGGCATAGCAGAGAGAAAGGAAATACTGCTCTACTATTTTCTGAGCAAATATACACTTACTTTTTACTTTTGCAGATGCCTGTGTAAATGTACTTTTTCTTTGTGCTCCTTAAAGAGCAGGGTTTGTACAAAGGATCAGTCAGTAGTCATGCACATGCCTTGAACCTGTCAGTTGAGGCTCCCACAATTGTGACATCAGTTGTCAATAGTCATGCACATGCACTATACCTGTCTTTGGGCCAGCTCAACACTCCTAAGCCTGTGATGGTGGCAGTCAGTCATCACACACATGCACAGGAGGTGTCCGTGCAGCAGCTGAAGGCTCTCACACTTGTGACAGTGACGGTCAGTGGTGAAGGTGAGGGGAATCCCGACTCCCCAGAAAAACACTGTAATCTACTCCTACTCCTGGAATCATTACATCCATTAATGCCTTTTAGTAGGTGATTCGTAAGCTTTTGTATCCACTGTCCGTCCCGTATTATCTGCTTGCACAAATATTTATACATGCACTTTGCATCAATTTATTACTTATGCATTTATATTTACAGTGACATTGATTTATTTAATATTCTATTTTTGGATATTCTCTCTGATCTTCACCTCAAAGCACCAAGAGATGATCCGTGCTTGGCACAGGGCGAAGGTTCGGTCCCAGCGGTGGGGACAGCAGATCCCTCCGGCTTATTTATTATTGATCAGCTGGCACTTCCTATCTGTAAGGGATAGGGGCTCATTCACCGTCTGTCCAGCTGCCACAGAGCATGAGCTCCATAACCTCCTCCACTCAAGCATGTATAACCCGCCAGGCCATGACAGACTCAGGCTCCCTGCTGTATGTGGCTGTTTGCTGCCACTGGTGGGATCAGCCCTGCCCTGCCCTCTCCAGTCTGTTGTTTCTCTGTGTGGCCAGCAGGTTATATTAATGGCCCACACCTGCTCCTTGTCCAGTCCTGGTCACCTGTATATACACTGCCCGGCCAAAAAAAAATCTAATTCGCAAACGGCAAAGGATGCAATTGCACTTGGAGGATGGCTGGTTCATGTCCTGGTTCATGACCTTTGTGGCGTCTCTAAACAAGGCCCTTAACCTTCCTGAAATGGTCCCTGATACCACTTTGCCTTGGGTTGTCTATAAAAACAGTCAGCAGCATGCCATCCTGGAATGGGCTGGAGCCCCAGCATTCCACCTTAGGCGTTTCTGTCATAATGATTCTGTGAAGGTGAATTGTCAATGTTCACTCTCGGGATACATGTAAAGTACATTCACACATATTACACACTTACACACCTTACATTCTTCATTATTCCAGTACATTCTGGATACCATCTAGCAGATCTTCTCAGATTATTTTGAATATGTGCAGGTAGCTGCCTGGTCAGTCAGGTATGCATAGGTTTACAGGATAAAACACAAGCTGGACACAAGTGGAATTAGGCCGAGACCAAGGATTTGGCACCTTAAAATGACATCTCTTTTTAGAATGACAGTACTGGGAATGACTGCGAATTGTGATACCCGGTGTTAAATGTCAGCTTACTTTAAAAGTGAATTTGTTGGCCATGAAAATGTCTGCATTGTATATAATCTGTAAATAGGGAATGTTTGGTATTAGCTAGACAAGCAACTGAGGAAGAACAAGCCATCAAATCTGTTTTCTTTGCTTTGAGATCCTGAGTAAACACATGAAATATGGCTCAAATGCGCCACCTGGTGTTATGGCCAGCTCAGTGACATCAGACCCCCTTCAGTAAACCTGCAGTCAAATGGCTATATGCAGACCCAATATAATAAGCATTACATTTTGTTCCAAAGTTAAGGATTTAAAGTCTATAGAATTACTCTAATACCAAACTCTGTAGTGATTTCCAAGGAAAACACGGCAAACCTGTTTTTGCAGTTTCATGCAGATCACTTTCTGCTAAAATGCCTTAGATGAAAGTGTTCAAAGAACAATGAATTTCATAATCTTTTAATCCTCTGGACTGAATGCCAGGAAATACCAACCCCATCTTCATATAAAAAACCTCTCACATTCTCACCATTCTGAAGTCTGGAAAGTGCTTCTGCAGTCTCTCAGTCATACTTTTACTTACATCATCCTCTTTCTTTTTTCTATACAATGGGCTCATAGGAGTAGCTTCTTCAGATCCGGCAAATGCTCCTAACTTCAGAAAATCGTGTAAATACCATGCGTAAACACTTAAGTGGGTAATATGGTGTGCAATAATTATGTCACAAATTGACATAATTATTGCCCCAACAATAGCATATAAAGCTATGCCTGTTGCTCCATATGTCAGGATGTGTTAAAATCAAAGTTAAAAAAACTGAATTTCACAAGTTTGGAAATTGAAATCTTGCCTTTGGAGGTCCTTAAAAGAGAGTCTATGCTTTTTAACACTGGAATCAAGGCATATTTAATTAGTGCAGGTTTTAATTTGTTTTTGCAACTTGAGATGTTCATATTGATATTGTATTGTTATAAAATACCCTCAACATCCAGTTTATATTAATGATGTGATTAGGATGGACACTCCACGTTGCGGCTCCCAAACAAGACGAAATAAGAAGTAATGAACTATAAACCTGGTTGTGGCTGACCACAGGCCACTCTCAATACCGTGCAGCCCATTAAGTCAAGAGCACACACTAAGAGTCGCGGACAATGGGGTGACCAGCGATATCTGCTGGCCAACATGGGACCTGACATAACAAAAAAGGGGGCAGTGCAGGGGCCAGTCCTCATAGTCAATAGCAGTTATAGCTTGCATGTATCCCCCTCCCTTAGCAATCTGCCTTGCTCACAGATTAGAATCAGCCACTCCCACACAGAGAACCCAGGCAGAGGAGTGAGCCCACGTCCCAGCGGGGTGAGGCGACAGTGCTAACCACAGTGCCACCATGTCGCTCCCACACACGGAGGAGTGAGCCCACGTCCCAGCGGGGTGAGGCGACAGTGCTAACCACAGTGCCACCATGTCGCTCCCACACACGGA
>JAODLC010000065.1:32000858-32012266 GCA_026781145.1 Hippopotamyrus pictus | reverse complement strand
CCAAGAGGTGTGAGGCGACAGTGCTAACCACAGTGCCACCATGTCGCTCCCACACACGGAGGAGTGAGCCCACGTCCAAGAGGTGTGAGGCGACAGTGCTAACCACAGTGCCACCATGTCGCTCCCACACACGGAGGAGTGAGCCCACGTCCAAGAGGTGTGAGGCGACAGTGCTAACCACAGTGCCACCATGTCGCTCCCACACACGGAGGAGTGAGCCCACGTCCCAGAGATGTGAGGCGACAGTGCTAACCACAGTGCCAACATGTCAATCCTACACAAATTTCAGAAATATATTTTTTTTTGTGCAGGCGCCCCATGCCACCCTTGGCAAGATTCTGCCCTGGATATTTCCCATGTTGCCCATACTTAAATCCGATTAGTATATGAAATTATCTACCTGGGAAGTGCGCCACATACTCTGTAACTGAGGTGCATTTTTTAAATCACAGAAACCTCAAGTATGCATGTCAGATAATCAATATCCAGAGAGAATTGTGTGTAAAATGCTCCAATTAAAACAGCCTGTTCAATTTAAAAACATTTTAGCAGTCATATCATGTTGTGCTGTTGGTTGTATTAACAGACCTTCTGTACAAAGTTCTTTGCCATTTTTTGCCAAGTCTAATGTTTTAGCATGAAACAGCTAATGTGGGGTAATTAGTCATCTGCTAGCTTCATCATAGTTTACTCATTACTGAATACATAAACTACCAAAGACATTAGGATGGATTTTATAAGTAGGCTAGTTGGTTTATAGTGCACTTGGAATCAGCTTGTGTCTCAATAAAGCAAGATATAAAATCAAGGACCAATACAGAAGTAACATAAATGCAAGTACAAAATATCCAACCCATAATAGTAGGGGAGCTCAGTTCTCAGCTGTCTGCTTAGCCCATTCAGCCATGTAGTGGCCTAAAGAGCAGGGGAACACACTAGGGACAGAACAGACCTGGGAAACAATGGGAGACAGGATGGCCAGCGACATTTGCTGGAGAAACAATGTCAGGTGAGAAGGGCTCTGGCGAAGCTGCAGTGATGACAGATTCTGCAAAAGCTGCAGAGAAGTCAGGCGCAGACGCAGGCTCCTCTGCTGGGCCAGGAGCTGGAGACGCAGGCTCTTCTGCAAGTTTCAAGGTTAAGATATGGGTTTGCCCCCTTAGCATCACACAGGCCTTTGACATAGCAAGTCATTTCTTTCTATCTTCTGATCTGGCCACTTTTTTGATATATGTCTATTTTGGGAATAGTGCTTTTTGTTATGCTGACAGAATGTATTGTAGGTACATTCAGCACACTTTTTACAGCACAGTTCAACTGTATTGTCACTGCATGAAATACAAATACTCAGAAAGATATGCAATTTGGCAAAACAGTGGAAAGGCCCTGGAAATAGCAGTATAATATATACTTGTTTGAGAAATAGATCATTTAAAAATGTGTGTCTATACATGTTCTTGTTTGTAGTTAATGTGCTTAGGTCCCAAAAAATAACATTTTGTTGTGCCTCTACCTCACACTGTTCAGAATTCTTCTTACTGGTCTCAGGATTGGTCCCTGTTGTGTCCTTTCAGTTCCCTGTTCTTACGGTTAGGGTTAGGGTTCTTAGGTCCTTGTGTGTTCTCTTGGCCCCCAGGTCACAGTTTGGCTTAATGGGTTAGCGGGCAGCTGGGTATCCAGGCTTCCCTTTTTGTTGTGGGTTTGAGGCTGGACTGAATTCAATCAGGTATTGACAGGGTTGCTGTCCCTCTGTAGTTGGATATCTGCAGCACCAAAAAAGGCCTGAGAGCAGCGGATGACTGATCTGTTCATATTTTGCTTACTGAGCCGCCACATTCCTTCTCTCTGCAGGCTGGTAGGGGATTGGCTGGTATTATAATTGCTGTCCTGGGACAGATCGCACTGGGAACATGATGCACTCTTTGCTGCCATTCCAAAGCGCCCCCTCTGGTCACATTTTCACTGATAGCCTCAAACCTTCATACGAGCAGCTAGGGACTCCATCCATGCATCCATCCACATGTGAACCATAGAGATTTAACATGTGAAAGAAGCCCCATTAGTGGGTGGGGGGGTCACGTTTACATGGCAGGAGTGCTTGAGGTTTTTCCAGATGTAGAAAAAACTTAATTTTATACAGCTAATGGGCCATGTAAATGTCAGAAGCAGGGCCAGTGTTCCATGGCATTTTCTGGAAGATGCCCTCAGACGTCACATTCTTCTGTGTTCATGGAGGTGGCAATGCTGGTAGGATGATAGGAATGCTACGGGAGTGGGAGGGCTTGCTGTTCTTATATAAATAGCAGCCATAACACACCACGTAACAGCAGTCACGTAACCAGGCTGACCTCTGGCCCAATAGTTCCTCACTCAGACTTGACTGGTTACCTAAACATTACATTATGCTATGTAACATTGTGATAAGAGTCACACACAAAATCATGCATAACTTTATTAAACACTTTATAATCAAGGTCATTCATGTAAAATCTGTGAACGTCTAAAATGACTCTATTGAGGAGAGTGTAATTGAGGGTGACAGAGGGTAATTATATAAATTCATGTGTGGGTTTGACCTGCCTTTCTGTATAGAACTCGTTCTTCATAACAGAATATTGTTCACATGTATGGTGGATTCCCAGAGCCGCAGAAGAAGAGCTGCTGAAGCTCCAAGAACTCCTAAGACTAGACAATGTTTGCAAAAACTTAGATTCCATCAGTCTACAGTTTAGAGATATGAAATGTGGCAGCCTTGCTAGTCACCCCAGGAGAGGGTGTCCTACAGACCTATACATCGCTGACACCCCACCATGTCTATGTTCATGAGCCTAGCATAAGAAAAATAGTGAACAAGTGTGGCGTTTAGGAGGGATCCCACGGAGGGGAACACTGCTCTCCAGAGACAACATTGTTGCCCATCTAGGGTTTCCTGAAGTCCACATGAAGGTTCCACAGCAGCATAGCAGCATCTGTGAACAGACCAGAGCTGAACTTTGTGCTACATATACACAGCATTATTATGACTAAGGGCACATCACATTTTATAAACCATTAATGCAGAAATTTGGATCATTTGGAAACACACTGCATCAGTATAGCAGTGGCACACAACACAAATTGAATATTTTGGCCTCAGTACCACAAAACTCCTTCCAACACCATCCAAAGACTGTAATACATATTCTGCAGAATCAAAAAACGTGTAAAACATATACGTCTTATACCAGTACAGCAGGGATTTTTCCAGCTGCTTCTCTAAGGGAAGCTTATGGAATTCTTAATCCTCTTTCTGCAGGATTGATTCAATCCTGGGCTGAAGGACTTTGACACTTGACAGTTCCTGCTGGAAGCATAAGCTGCATGTCTGAAGGTGCTTTGTTTTGTCTGGGCACATGCCTGACCAGAGAGCCTGCGGCTGACTGGCCTTCTTTTGGTTCAGCCCCATATTTCAGATAAATAAGCATTTTAAATTCACACTAACAGTTTGGACATGCACCTTGTTTGGACACGCTAACTCACAAGCATGACATTAAGGCCACACATGAGCCGTCAAGGATGAAAAGTCAAGGCTCAGAAGAAGCAAACAGGTGCATTATGAGAAACAGGACAGAAAAGAGAAATGACCTGGAGACAAAGGCAGCAGAAGCAGAGGAAGCAGTGAATCACAGGAGCTTGCATGACCTTTACGCCACCATCAGAAAGTTTGCTGGAGAATACAGAATGGCAGAGGTCAACGAGGGACAGGGGCGGGGGGGTAATTCTTGGTCAAGAGGGACAAAAGTGCAAATGGGTAGAGTATTTTCAGGAGCTACTATGGACCAGATCCATGGAACCCACTAGAACTCCAGTCCGCCATCACCATCCTGTCAATCAACTGCAGTCCACCCATGAAGCAGATGACGAATGGAAAGTTTTTGGGACCTGATATCATTCCAGATGTGCAAAACGCTGATGTTGAGGCCACTGTAGAATGCTATACCCCCCTGGTATCTGGGAAGAATCTGAGATGAATAGTTCCTCCCAAAGAGAGGTAACCTCAGTTTCTGCTCCAACTACAGAGGGATAGCACTCTTGTCCATATCGAGCAAGGTTTTCAATCGAGTCCTCCTCCACAGGATGAGACAGATAGTCAATTCCCATCTTCAGGATCAGCTGGCTGGTTGCTGCAAAGAGAGATTGACTAAATTGCAGGAGATCGCCAAAACCGTAAGAAAAACTTATGAAGAGATGACCTGCAGAGTTATCTAAGGTGAACACCCAACCAACACTTTCTAGGTTCTGTTCCTTCTAGTCATGGACTGGGTTATGAAGAAATCCCCAGCTCAGAAATTAAATGGCATCCTGTGGGTACAGTTGGATGACCTTAACTTCACCGATGTCCTTGTTCTGCTCCGGCATAGCCAGGAGCAAATTCAGGAAAAGACCTGCACTATTGCAAACAACTCAACCCACACAAACCTTACCATTCATAGAGGGAAGACCAAGGTCTAGATGATCAAAACAACCAATGTAATTCAAATCACTTTGGAAGGCAAAGCATTAGAGGAGGTGGAGTTTCACCTACCTTGGTAGATCGTCAACAACCACAGTGGAACAGATGCTGACATACAGTAAGAGCATCAATAGGCAAAGCAAGGTCAACTTTCCAGCAGCTGAGGAATATCTGGAATGCCACAAACCCAACTACTAATATCAAGATCAGGATTTTCTCTACCATTGTAAAGTCTGTGCTACTCTGCAGAGCTGAAACATGGAGAATAGCCACCATAACCATGAAAAGAATCCAAACATGCATCAATACCTGCCTCAGAAGGATCCTTCACATACACTGGCACAACACCATCAGGAACCAAAAGCTGTGACAGCGAATGGCTCAGCAGCCAGTAGAGGCAGAGATCCTCCAATGGCATTGGAGATGGAACAGCCATACCCTAATAAACCTACATTCAGCATAGCAAGGCAAACCCTCACCTGCACCCCACAGGGTAAAAGAAAAAGAAGCTAACTAAGGAACAGTTGATGTCGTGACAGAAGCAGATATCAAGAGAACAGGACTCGTGGGCATAATTGGAATGACTGGCCCAGGATAGAGATGCCTGGAGAGACCTCGTTAGTGGACTATGTCTCAATAGGGGCCACAGGTGATGATGATGATGATGATGATGCATGAAACTTAAATCATACTTTTTGCGACACAATAGGTAGGAGTGCCACACTACATGGGGCAGCCATCTTGAAGATATATATTATGTAAATGTATCATGGTTATGTCCTGTTAGGTGTATGAACATGTTTGAGCACGCATCATGCCTAGCAGCAGATGTTTTATTTGCTCAGACTGTGGCTGTAATCTTTCCTGGAAGGGAGGGCCCCCCGTTGATAATGTAACGGGATTGCATTAGCCGACACAGCACGTCACTAAGCTATGTTACACACCAGGGGTGTAATCCTGTAAAAAGCTTAACTTTCAAGTTAACAGAATATAAATGAGAAGCCTTCTCAGTACTCTCAACATTAATACATTTGAATAAAACCAACCAGAAGTAAACTTACTGGTATGAGATCTGGTGATGACAAGGACACTTTAATTATTCTGCTGTAGTACAGATAGAAGATGGCGTTTTACTGCATATTTTGCACTAAGAGAACTTGGATAAAATACTGATAGCAATCAGTCAATTAACCCACAACTGTTAGTCAATTGGCTAAATTGGTGACATACTCCATAGTACAGAAATCCTTGTTAATAGGATTTCAGTTCCTGGCCTCTGTGGATATTTATAGATAAACCTACAGGCCAAGAATGAAGCAGTTGAACAAAGACAAACATGACTAAATGGATTACAGTGCTCTTTTGTTGGCCTTTGGGTTTTGGAGCCAGATAAATAGTTACTGCATCCTTGTTCACACATGTATCACATTCATGTATCATGTTTATGTAACACATTTATGTATAATATGTATGCATCACAATGTATCATTTGCATGCATCACATTTATGTAACATGTACGCATCACATGTATGCATCAAGTTCATATATCACATGTATGCAGCACATTCATGCATGACATTTATGTAACAAGTTTGTGTATCACCAGAGGAAGAGATTTCAGGTCCAGAGAGTACAAATCCGGACCAAGATTTTGTTTCAACCAATCAGTTGAGTATAAAGAGTCAGAGTACCCTACTAGTTGGTTGAAACAAAATCTTGGTCCGGATTTGAACTCTCTGGACCTGAAATCTCCACCTCTGTGTATTACTTCCATGCATCACATTTAGGTATCACATGAATGCATCATGTTGTTACTGTGGGCCCCCCCTTATCCGCTGTTTCAGTAACTCCAGTTGCAGTTATCTACAGGTTACCACAGTCTGGGAAAAAAGAAAAGTAGTTCAAACCGCATGTCAAACATGTTCAGCCTGATACATGGCGAACTCCTCCACCCTGCCTTTACAGGTTAAATACAGGTATATAATACCATATTTTTCATTGTAAAATATGTAACAATGTTTTTTCATTGTATCTTCATCCTTTGAAGGGTTATAAAAAGCATGTTTTTCATTGCTGCGTCATTCCTTGACACACGATTTTACTGCGCTATCGTCCCTAGAGAAATAGGCTAAAATGTCAAAATCCCTTTTGTTCGCTAGAGTACTGTACAGTACTGTATAATGTACAATGCACTTTAGTGTTACTGGTCGTAATTCATCAATTAAGCTATACCCTTTGTATGTGCACAAACACCACGTATATTTGGGGTCTGCAGATGGCTATTATCAGTAGCTTCGCCTATCTGCAGTAGGTCTTGCAACGTACCAACCCTAGATACAGGGAGGGCTATTTTATATGACATTTATGTATCATGTTTATTTATCACATTTACGCATCATGTTTAGCTAAAAGGAGCTGCAGGTTTTCCAGATGTTTCCAGCACCAATAGCCGTCTTTGTTGTGATAGATTTCTTCAGTGAAACCTCAGGTTCTTTCTGAGTCGAAGGCAGGTTCCTTAAGCTTAAGCAGTTTATTAAGCAGTTACATTTACTCCCTTAGCCAGAGTGACTTGAATAAGTGCATAGAAGACTCATCAGGGAATACATTCTGATACTGGTGTTACTATTCCCAGTCTAGGGTTGGGGATCGTCAGAAAGGTAAGGGAAAGGGAAAGGGGAAGACGAGACAACCAGGGAACAGGAAAGGGGAACACAGGAAACAAAGGGTTTTTTTTTTTTTGTAGTTTTTTTATATTTATTCACAGACACGGTTACAAACATGAGGTGCAACAAACTTCGGGAGTGACCCAGACCAAAACAACAACCAAAACAGCTAACGAACACGTCCCAAACTAAGCTGACTCTAAAGGTAACGAAACAAGAGGAAACAAAATAACAAAGACTTAGTGTAACTTACCAAGTTAACTCCTAACCAAAACAACAGTAAACACCACGTTCACATAAACAAAAAGGCAGTCACTCCTTACGCACCTAACAGACATGTACAGAAAACACACAGTCCAAAAAAATGGTACCAAAGGGGCGAGCAAAGAGAGTAGTCAGGAGCAAAGAAGAGTTCAAACCAGAAGACAAACAATCCGAAGGCAAAGGTACAAAAGGGGCAAAGCAGAAAGTCAGAAACCGAGAAACCAAAACAGTCATACACAGAAGTCAATCAGTAACAGCAAACCAACACAGCAATAGCAAAAGACAAAGCTTGAGCAAGAGCTCAAGCTAGATGTGACCAGCAGGCTTTATCCAGAACACAGGGCCAGGGTCAGAGGGCGGAAGGGGCGTGGCTGGAAACTGGGAGGCGGGCTGAAGCAGCAACTGGCGAGTGGAGCTTGGGGCAGAAGACTGTACACAGATCCAAAACACTTACGGCACATAACACTGGTTCAGTAGAACACATCTGAGAATACTATTTCTCAAAAAAAAACTCTGTTGGCAAGTAATACATTTTGTTCATGATAAGAGTTTAATCCTGGAAGTGCCATTCCAAGTACTTCTGAAGGAGGTAGATTTTTAGGCATTGTTTGAAGGCACCCAATGACTCGGTTGTTTGAACATCTAGGGGAAGTTCTTTCTACCACATAGGTGCCAAAACAGAGAAGAGCCTAGCTGCTTGTCTTCCTTGTGCCTTGAGAGATGGTGGGACCAGTCGAGCGGTACTGGAGGATCGGAGAGAGCGTGGTGCAGTGCGGGGTGGGACATTCTTTTAGGTAGGAGGGTGCTCGTCCAGTTTTGGCTTTGTAATACACTCCTGAAATGTGCTCTATAAATACATTTAGCTAACTTTCTTACAATGGAAAGTCACCAGTTTGCGGTATGGCTTGGGTACAGCTCGGTTCTTGGTGGCAGTGGAAAAGCATCGTAAGCTGCTAAAAATAGCAACATAGAAACATTAAATGAATACAACAGTGAAAAACCAGTGGCGATTGTTTTTTTAAGACAACATGAAGCAGAGCTTCAAAAAAAGAAATAGACATTCATATCACATAAAATGTTATTTTAATGCCCACATAGTGCCCTGGGATGGTTTGGTGCCCCATCATAAGTTATTCTTGTACCCATGGCTTCCTGGATAGGCTCTAGACCCCCCACAAACATGCACAGGACAAGCAAGTAATGGGATGGAAGGATGGATGGATGCCTATCACCATTTCCATGTGAAATCAAAAAAAGTGTGACTGTCCAAAAAAATGCTTGACAAAGTATTGTGCCAAAGAGCATCTCCATTAGGTTGATAAGTGAAGGTAAATATTTCTGCCTCACTAAAAATGCAATGTAAGTCAATTTAGCAGTTGACTTGATAGTCATGGAATAATCTGTTTTTAACCCACCCAGGGAAGCATGCCTCACTTAGTCTTTCAGATGATGTGCACTTTTGTGTGCCCCCAACACAAAGATGATTGGCATGTGTTTATTCAGAATGCGAGTTCAGCAATCAGGCAAGATAAATTCACTTGTTCACCAATTTTTCTTGTTGGTTTGTGGACAAAGAATTGGTATGCTCTAAATGAAAGTGAGGATTAGAGTTTGCACCCATACTGTATATTGCGTGATTAAATAAAATGCTGTATCCCATTTTGAACCAATAGGGGATGCCATTTGTCCTGTGGTCTCGGACTGTGCGATTGATGCTGCAGCAAATTTTATCATCAGGGCCCCTTATTTCTTCTGATCAAAAATGGAAACTCTAGTGAGGACTGATAGTTTGATCGATTAAGGCATGCATCTTTGGGTTAGCCATGCACAACAGCAAGGTGAGGGAAAACCATGGGATTTGGAAAAGGGTGATTGATGTGATTTAATTCTTGGAGTGACAGGGGTTGGCATTTAGGGGACATCATGAGAGTGAAAACTCTGACAGCATGGGAAACTATACAGAATTTATTATAGATGAGCTTCATAAAGAATTCATAATGCAACTAACATGGCTATAATGTGCTGTGGCTTTTTATAAATATTTATGACCATGTTTATAATGCTTTATGAATGCATAGAAAGTGTCACCAATAGTTATTGTGTCCGGTAATACCATGGGGCTTCCCATGACCAACACATGGAAATATGTCATTTCAGTCTAATTAATGAAGCCACTGAATTTTGTTGAAAGGTTTAGAATGTTTTCAAAGGCCACAGATTTTGTCCAGTCGTCACCAAGTTAAGCATAGATGATCTTCTGATTGTCTGCCTGGGGCCTGTATCATGAAGCAGGATTTCTTGCTTAGCCAGATCACTTGGATTTAAGGTAGTCTGGACTAAATGTAAGTGAACAAAAATAAAGTCCATTTAAGATGGATTACCTTAAATCGAACAAGTTATTTGGCTTATATAGAAATCCGGTTTTGTGATACAGGCCTCCAATGCATTGGTTTGTGTTTATTTTCTGGTATTTATCTGGCACTATGGTCTTCAGGAAGCGCACAAGTAAAGTGAAATCTAAATGCATACAATTACTGTACATATTAATTAATGTAAGATAATAAACTGGCTTTTCAGGTGTCAGGCACTGAATAAAGTCAGTTGTCTCTCAGCTGTTTAAACTGAAGTGCGTGACATGGATATGAAAGAGTTGACAGGGGAAACACTTTTGTGATGAAAGTTGAAGGATGCGACTGTACTAGCACAATGACAGACCACACAGCTAAACATATCCATGTGTGACCAAACAGCTCACCTTTAGTAACAAGATAAATGTACATGATCCTTTCATTTTAATGACCGGTCCACTGAGACACTGCAGTGCATACATTTGATACTGATTTTGATATAGACAAAGGTTGCAGGAATTTTTTTTTTTTTTTTTTTAAGTTTTTAGTTTTTAGTCTTGTGTTAATGAATAGTTGTGATGTGTATTAATAAGATGATATGTAATGTTTGGAGATCTGTGTAACCAAACATTTGATGAACTAATGGCCTTCTGCCTTTATACTCGTACATGACCCAGCCTCCACTTGAAGTGCAAGAGGTCAAACATTTCCTGTTGGCTACAGAATTTAGGTCAAGAAATGTGACATTGGTTGGCCATTGAACTTAAAAGAATTGTTTCCCTATTCTGAAAGTGCTTCAGAGATGGGCTTTAGAAGTCAATTATACAATGCTATAATTAACCAGAAAACCACCTCTCCTGGTATGATTCCAAGGAATGCAAACTTAACAAAGCATAACTGTATTTAGCTTCAGCAACAGAGGAATCTGTCTATCTGTCTGTCTATCTATTGTCGTGGTTCTTCCTTCCCCGCCAAATCAGAAGCCGCTCGTTTAGATCCAAATTCAGTCTTTATTGCAACAATGAAGTTTGTTTTACACCAATTTTTATACAAGTTCTTATCATTTAACAATATCTCATCACTTGAGCATCATCATTCCTTCAACCAATCACAATCATTGTTTTTTTCCCTTGATTCACGCCCCTAGCTGATAAGTTGGTCAGTCATTTCTTTTACTGTTTGGTCCCTCCGCTGAACATAATGGTGGCCGTGAACTTCTGGTGAACTCAGATGAATCCCTTCCTTCAGTAGCAAACCTTAGCAGCTTCAGCCTGTTGCACATTGTCTAATTAGAGGGTTGATCTTATATTTGTCCTTCAACATAGTGATAAAGTATACACTAATAAAGGTGGATATTCATACATTCAGGGCTAACATAAAGTGTCTACCAGAAACATATACATATAAGCACTAAAGGCACGAGGTATGTGATAGTGTTTCCTGAAGGACCTATTATACAAAGGTTAATTTTCCACATGTTTGTGAATGTTGAACATATCTGTTGTCCATCCATCCATCTATTCATCCATCCATCAACTTCCGCTTATCCGAGGTCGGGTCGCAGGGGCAGCAGTCTCAGCAGGGAAACCCAGACTTCCCTCTCCCCGGCCACTTCCTCCAGCTCCTCTGGGGGAATCCCG
>JAODLC010000065.1:31963903-31980074 GCA_026781145.1 Hippopotamyrus pictus | reverse complement strand
CCTGTCCATGTAGAACAGTACCAGGATATGGAGGGTCCTTTCGACATTATTTGGGTTCCTGTCCATGTAGAACAGTACCAGGATATGGAGGGTGCTTTCGACATTATTTGGGGTCCTGTCCATGTAGAACAGTATCAGGATATGGAGGGTCCTTTCGACATGATTATTTGGGTTCCTGTCCATGTAGAACAGTACCAGGATATGGAGGGTCCTTTCGCCATGATTATTTGGGTTCCTGTCCATGTAGAACAGTACCAGGATATGGAGGGTCCTTTCGACATTATTTGGGTTCCTGTCCATGTAGAACAGTATCAGGATATGGAGGGTCCTTTCGATACGATGATTTGGGTTCCTGTCCTCCCTCAATGGAATTTTCGTCTCCACACCAAATTCATGGTCAAAATCTACAGATGTTCTTTTTGTATATTTGGTAGACAGAAGCGGGTGTGGTTTTAGATTTTTCACCTTTCAAAGGGAAGTCATTTCTCAGTGAGAGTAATGGCATCAATTCTGCTAAAAGGTGCCGAGTGCCCAGCATACTGCCCTTGCATTTCCTGTGAAAATGCTTCCTTGGTGTTTCATGGTGACCTTTGCAATGATGATGAGCCCCAAAGTAGATTCTCAGTGCTGCTTTCCCACAGCTGTGGCTGTAGTGTGCAGATATTTTTAGGCTCATATTGTGAGACATTTCTAAATATATAGTGCGTGATGCATTCACAGGAAGTCCTTGGTTTGTTACAATTTTGCATGTCACTGGATTTACACTATTGCTTAGTATTACCATAGTCATACATATGTCCCATTACGACGTAGTAATGATCTGGTAAACCAAAAGTTTCCTGCTCATATATTTTGAAATGTATAAAATTATAAAAATACTCAAAAAAAAAAAATGCTGGTAGTCATTTTTAGTTAGAATAAGCAATAGTGTTTAAGGTAGAAAATAACCAAAAGCATTAAGTAAAAATCTTGTCTCTGTTAATCCTACATATCTGACAATAAATATCTCTCACAATTAGGTGAGTTTATCAGTATATTAAATAATATTCAAAAATTAATAAAGCAGCTTAATGCTCAATTTACAGCACAATTCAATGTATCTGATACACTCCCACTCAAGCAATCAAAGTTTGACAGGAGCATAAGGACTATTGCAACCCAAACATGCAACAGAAAGCCAGATAAATTTGCTGAGAGTGTGAATCAAACACCCTTTATGAACATTCAGTACTGTACATTAGGATCTAGATTCTTAATGCGCGTTTAAACGGGGCTCGTGTTCATAAGTGGCATTTAAATGGGTCTCATGTCCATAAGAGGCGTTTTAACGGGGCTCGTGTCCATAACTAGCGTTTAAACGAGGCTCGTCTTCATAAGTGGCGTTTAAATGGGTCTCATGTCCATAAGAGGTGTTTTAACGGGGCTCGTGTCCATAACTAGTGTTTAAACGAGGCTCGTCTTCATAAGTGGTGTTTAAATGGGTCTCGTGTCCGTAAGGGGCGTTTAAACGGGGCTTACAGGATTGTAATATGAATATCAGTTAAGCTGGCACATCAAACTTCGATTTTATGAAAAAATTAGGAGCAATATCCATGATGTGGAATATTAGACAACCTTTTTTTTTTTTCTCATTGCCTGATATATTCATGATATCCATAAAAAATATATTTTCATATTTAAATACCGAATGTTTTACCCATACAAAATCTGAAGCATGCCTGGAAAAAGTCCACATATAGTTTCAAATCACTTTTATTTAAAATATTTATTACCCATAACCACTCATGATCCAAATAACACAGTATAATCGATTAAAAGACCCTAATAGTGCCCTTCAATAAAGATTGCATATCAGTCTCTTTTTCACCATCAAAATGTCAGGGAATCTCTGAAGCACCTTAAGCGATAACTCACAGGAACAAAGTCAGATTTCATTAATGCTCTTCTACTTATAGTACAGCAAACAGCTGGGAGTAGAAACAAAAACACTAAATATGGGAATTATAGTTTCATAAATGGCAGCCCAAAGGACAGACAGTCCAGTGTTTGGGGCATTTGATAAAAAGATTATGAGCTGAAGGAAAAAGTTTGTTATTGCTTTAGTGTCGAATATTTACTTTGTCATACTGATAACTGAAAGAGCTCCTTTTCATAAACTCCTTTCAGGTGTCTTTGAAACTGCTAAAGTGCAGGATTATAGTTCTTAAGGAATTTAGAATAAAAAAGCGCAGGATAACGTGGCGACATCAGACTGTAGTGAGATCCAGAACAAGGCTGCAATACTGAAATGTCTAAATATGACTGGGTGATGAGATACAGCCGTCTTAGGTCTAGGTTGACAAAGATCACAGTTATACACACACACACATTTTAATATAAACCAGTACAAATTCCATTGCATTTTGAGACTTTAAAGTAAACAAACATTGATAGGGGCATAAGATAAGCAGGAAGTCCACAGTGCTGGTACACTAGCAACACAGCCAGTACAGCCCATGAGCACAGGAAATAAGGGGACGTCATGGTGACTGTACAGGAAGTGCGCTGTCTGAATGAGCGTGCAGCTGTGGACGAGCTATTTTAGGTTCAGACAGACCCGGCTCTGGATACGAGACAATTAGCTCCCTAAAGCGTGTGATACCAATACATTTATTCAGGGGAAAAAAAGACCACAAATCCAACTCCAGTGATTAACAACATATATTATATACCAGAAATTAAAACCATAAACTATAATACCATGACATTTTGAAAAATTTGCTCAGTGGAGTTCAGTTTTTGAAAAATTCCATCCATCCGTCGATCCATCCATCTTCTGCTTATTCTGAAGGAGGTCATGGGTTTTTCCAAAAATTGTGCTTTTTAATGTCATGCATCTTTATGAACCCTTTCTGCTCCTTCTGCCAATCAGACTGAATTTAAGCCACGGACTGCTTTCTTGAATCTTCCTGCTTCGAATTGTGGCAGCATGCATGTATGACGAGCGAATCCTCAGGTACACGGGGGTCTATTCATCAGCATGTTTGCATTGTCTCAGCAGAAGCAGGCTGCTGACGACCCAGGTTAATCTCCGCTTAATATTCGCTCGATCTCCTCAAGCCTTTTAAGGGCTGCCGCCCGCTTCTTCTCGATGTCCTTCATTTCCTTTGACGGCTTGTTCTTAGTCCTCTTCTCTGACTGGCTGCTCTCCAGATTCTTTGACTGCTCCCCAGTCTTGGTGCTGCTTTTGGCTATGGAGGATTTCCACGTATTCTTCTCACTCACAGGCACAGCGCTCTCATCCCCCGGTGAGGAAGCCCCACCTGTGGGGGGTGCCAGGCCGTGGCCCGCCGCACTCATGGCTGCCATCTTGCCACGAACGATGTTCAGATGCCTGCGGACGTACTCCTCATGGGGTGCCAGCATCAGCGTCTCCTCCAGGCACTTCTCGGCCCTCAGCAGGTCTCTCTCCTCAAAGTAGACCACACACAGGTTATGCTTACCCTGCACATTGGTAGGGTCCATCTGCAGGATCTTCTCAAAGCACTCCCTGGCACCCCTGGTGTCCTTCTTGTGGTTCATCAGAATGTCACCCTTGAGGATGAGTCCCTTCACGTGCTCGGGGTGATGGTGCAGGAGCTCGTCGAGCACAGGAAGAGCCTCCACCTCACGCCTCGCCTGCGAGTACAGCAATGCCAGGTTGAAGAGGGCGCTGCGGAAGCCAGCCTGCAGCGCAATGGCCTTCTTCATCCACTTCTCTGCCGCCTCATTCTTGTTCTCATCCATCGCAAGCATGCCCAGGTTGAAGTAGCCATTAGCGTCTTCTGGCTCCTCCTCAACGTAGCTGAGGAACCGTCGATTGGCCTCCGGTCTAAAGCGCGGCTCACCTACAAGTACGATGCGAGACACATTGTTTTAAGTGAAGTGAAGGTTTGCTGTATGTGGTAAAATGACAGAGGGTCTTTCAAAAAACAGTGACAGGTACTGCTCCAGATATATTAGGCACACCCAAAACTAGAAGGATATTCAACTTTGTGCTAATGACTAAAATGGAGAAAGAGAATCATTTATTTTACAAGCAACTGTGGTACAAGGGCCAGACTAAGGTCAGAATCAATATCTCACCAGACTCCTGCATCAGCAAAGCCGAATTGAAGAGGGCCAGCTTGTGTTTGGGGTTCAGCTCTAGAGCCTGGTTGAAGTTCTTCAGAGCCTCTGCAGGATCCTTCATCTCGATGTGGACAATGGCAAGGTTGTACCACAGGTCGGCGTTGGTCCCATCCAGCTCTAGGGCCCGCAGGTAGGCATCACGAGCCTCCGAAGGCTTATTCATCTTCAGGAGAAGCTCCCCTCTACAGCCAAAGCATTCAAGGACACTCATAAGGACACAGTAGATCCCATTCTCACCAAGACAGAAGCATGAACTGTAAAACAGACCAACTGGTCTGAGAATTCCTCCATTGAAACATTAAAAAATGCTCTGTATGCTGCTTAATTTTAACCGGAAGAGACAACAACAGACACAATCAACCCTCTAAAAGCCAGATAAAATCTTGTGATGAGATCTGTGAACATTTAGCACAAGTAAGTTTTAGTGTTTACCAATCATAAATTAAATACTCCCAAGTGAAGATGTTTAATACTGTCTGCTTAAACCTGCATAAAGGACGTTATGGGCTTGATGACCGCAGCCCCTCTGTGAAGGTTCAGGGGATCAGTGTCTACCTTCCCAAGTGTAGGTTTTTTCTGGGTGTTGCATCTTACGCCAGGGAGTGGAATGCCGCCTGAGGAAAGCTCTCCTTTGGGTACCTGCTTATGTAGGCCTGTTTGAAGTCCGGCCTCATGCTGATGGCCTGTCGGTACAGCTGGTCGGCCTCCTCCAAACGCGAGTCGTTCACGCGGATCAGATTTGCCAGGTTGATGTACACGTTGAGGTGGTTGGGGGCTACTCTGGTAGCATACTTCTTCCCAGGAATGATCTGGGAAAACAGACGTCAAGAACGAATTCCAGGCTGGGCTTGAACCCACGGTCCATGGATTAAGTATCTCATGCCCTAGTGACTGAGCTGACCAGCCCGGTGTTCATCAGGACCGCATCTCTGTCCATTATACCTGTGGCATAAGGGACTTTGCTGTCAGATAAGCTTCCTCAGCCTCCCTGGTCCGGTTCAGGTTCTTGTAGGTTCTGCCCACATTCATGTGAGCACCGATGTCATCTGCCAGAGAGCGGGTGTACGGTCAGATGTGTGAGAAGCAGGAAGCAAGCATGCAGACCAGCAGCTGCACTACAGCACTTCAAAGCGCCCAAAGGAATGCAAACTGTTTACCAAGGCACAAACCGAAGCATTTATTTAATTCCAATCCACACCATTCAAACGTTAGCTGCAGTGGACTGTTTACAGTTGTGGATTTAGAAAGCAAAAGCGATAGTGTGGATTTCCAGGGCACGTTTTCCTAATCTGCCAAGCATGCTGGTCTTGGCCCAGTGTGAACAAGCTGGGAAATTTCAGTCGCTTCTCCAAAAACCCTCTGCAACACATTGATAATGGGCTTTGTTCCGCAGGAAAAGGAAACACCGGAAAGGGCAGGTGGTGGCCATGATTCTCAACTCTGAGCTCACGAGGACTAAGCAAGGGCTTAAAACAGGCTTAAAATTCTCACCAGCGACATGCTACTGGCCATGACTCAGATTAATATCCCTACAGTTAACTAGAAAGTTGCCAGGATGCAGGTGATGCGACAAGCTGTGTAAGGACAGCTTCCAGAAAGTTCCAGAAAAAGTCTTAAGTGGGCAAAAGCTAAACCGGTGACCCCAACAAACAAGCTAACAGCCCCAAGTTAATGAAAATATCATTAACTGTTGAGTGGTACCTTAATGAAATACCTCACAAATACTACATTCAGACTTTTATTGTAAGCAGTACTACCAAACCACACATTATGGCAGTGAATTTAATCCCAGCATGTGAAATCTTTTAATGAAAGATAAATATTCGGACAAAACAGCGCTGACTCCTACCTGGTTGAACTCTGGTGGCCTGCAGAAAATACTTCAGAGCTTTTTCATAATGATTCTGATTCTCTAAAGCGTGACCGACGTTGTTCCAAAGCTTGGCGTTGTTCTTATTCACCTAGGGGAAGCCATTTTCACAGTACATACAATACATCTGTTTAGTTGATACATCAATTATGTGAACAAATTTCAGGCTAGAAGGTCACAGATGTCAAAATTCAAGCCTGGCTGAGTGTTGGGAAAAGCAGCCACAAAGCATCAATGAGAGTATTTTAAAGTAGGTTTAATTATAGGATTGAGGGTGACGCTAATGGGTCTTCACAAATGGTTATGAGAGAGAAGCTGCTTTGAACTGGACAGCAGCTGACATTTTACATTCTGTCATTTAGCAAATGCTGAAAGTGTCAAAAGGGAGCAGTTCCTGGAGCACATAGGGTCAAAGGCCTTATGCTGCACCATTTTCTACTGGGTCACACGCTGGTGGCTGATGCTGAGTCACAAAGCACCTCTCAAAAATGAAATCTATCCCACTTGAGTAACCCTGCAATACACTATTTTAATAGTACGCTTTACTCCTTACTTTGAGAGCGGAGGTGAAGAGCGTGTACTCGCATTTGTAACTTTGTGATACTCCACTTTAGCAGTACGCTTTACTCCTTACTTTGAGAGCGGAGGTGAAGAGCGTGTACTCGGACTCCCAGTCCCAGTTCCGGTGAAACGTCTTCACAGAGTGGACTGTGAGGATGGCAGCCATGAAGAACCATGAGACCTTCTTCAGGTTCCTGAATAAGATGACAGAAAGCAGAGGCTGCTAACCATCATTTAGAACTGAAGCACAATCACACATTCAGGTAGAACATCAGCTTTGTGTGGCTGCACTCAACACCTTTCATCATTCAGGAATCCAGCTGGACTTCCACAAAACAAAAATACTTGCAAAGATATTACTTTGAAAAACACTCACTGTATAAGTATGGCGAGCAGAGCATAAAACTAGCTTGTTACAAATAAACATCAGCAGCTTATCTAAATATTTTAAATCTTTCAAAGGCTGACAAAGGGTGTCCTCACCTACTATGAGAAAGGATCTCGAATCCATGTGCTACTAAGATGCAGAACCCCATGCTAGGGATGTAGAGAACCCTCTCAGCAACCACAAAGCCCACAGGGAAGAAAAGGTTCGAGGCAGGGATAAAAGGAAGGACGATCC
The DNA here is from genome assembly GCA_026781145.1 of Hippopotamyrus pictus. Taxonomy (NCBI): domain Eukaryota; kingdom Metazoa; phylum Chordata; class Actinopteri; order Osteoglossiformes; family Mormyridae; genus Hippopotamyrus; species Hippopotamyrus pictus. The sequence goes on along the minus strand of JAODLC010000065.1, from coordinate 31,972,872 downwards.
AAGCCAGGGCCTGGAGGAGACAGGAAGTGTTACTCAATCGACCAAATCTACTAGTGCGAGCCCTGATTCATTCGCCTTAAACACAAAATTTTATTTCTGATGAATATCAAGATTTATCAAGTCTGAATGGCCAAAGACCAGAATTTCAATTTAAAAATACAAGCAGATATGCTGTGAGAATATATAAAAAAAATTTGTATTAAAAAGTAATGTAATACTTCAAATGGTCTCTGCATTAAAAATGGAGAATAATAAAACAGAATGGCATTATTACCGAATTTACTCAAGGCTTTAAAGAATCGTTGACACCAGTAGACAGATGAAAGCCCTCAATTTAATTTGAAACTTAAAGTGACTTGTCATAACAAATAATATCTCAATCCATCTTTTCAATCCCCTATCAAGTACAGGACAGGGGACACCCTGGACGGGATACCAGGTTATTACTGGGCACCATTCAGCATTCACTATTCGTTCGAGTTTCAACAAAAAAAACAGTAGCTGTTAAAGTAACACATAACTATGGGGTTTTAAAATCTAAATTAAACCATAACCTCATGTTCAGGCTGAAACAGTACTGAAACCGAAACACAGCCCTAAGCAGCCCTGATCATTTCATGTCATTTCACTGCATCACTTAACTAGTTACACTGCACTCTCTAACGCAATATCATACTCTTACACGGACAACTGAACAAGAGTAAAATATCAAAAAAATATTGACAAAAATCATCCAGTCGGGCCCAGTGCCAGGGGTTTGTTCTGTTGCCAGATATAACATTCTAATGAAACCAGTTCAAGAGCAGTTTACTTCATAGCATAGGCACAGTTTCAGACTCTGGCTTGTTTATTTTCAGTCAGTTAATTATGATGCATCTGTTCCTCAAGGCTTTTGCTAACTGAAGAACAAGTTCATAAACCCCAGTTTGCACAAAAAAAGAAACAACAGAAAATGATGAACAAAGCACTCGCTACACAAACAGAAAAGCTTCCCCTTCATATCAGACTCAGAGGACATGCATGTTTCATTGGACAACATGAAGAAAGATAAGTGCAGCATGTCACAGAGTAACACACAGATCACACTACATGGAGCAGAGCCAGCAACAATAAACAACAAAACTTTACTCTCTGACATTTTGCTGACTTGTGTGAAAATAAAAGATGTTCCATCATCCAAGTCAAGTCAAGTCAAGTCAAATTTATTATCCCACCAGGGAAATTTAGGTTGCAGCCAGGATTTAAAAAGGAATACAACAATTAATAAATGATACATTAAAACCAGATACCAAAATAGAGACAATGACCAATACATAATGCAAAACAGACCATCCACAAAACCAGAGCACAGACCAGTACCCAGTACACCCCAGTGCATTGTCACTATATGAAGAGACTGGGAAAGCAATAGAGCCAGAACAGAAATAGTTAAATCCATCAGTGCTATTACCTGTGCTTATTCAATATATTAAACATCAGCTCAAACAAAATAAAGTTTATATCTTTTAGTCCTGTGTGTGGGAACTCTATATCTCCTACCTGAAGGTAGAAGCACAGACTCCCTGTAGAGGGGGTGGTCTTTATGATCCAATATTGCCAATGCCTTCCCGAGTACATGACGGTCATACAGGTCACAAAGCTGGGTTTGAGTTACCCCAATGAGTTTACCAGCTATACTAACAAGCCGGCTAAACTTATTTCTCTCTGCAAGGATAAGGTTACCAAACCATACCACAATGGAAATGGACAGTACAGACTGAATAAAGGTTCTATGAAACAATGTCATCATTTTGGAACATACATTAAAAGTGTTAATTTTTCTTAAAAAATAAAGAGACCGCTGAACCTTCTTATGGATTACCTCAGAATTAGCTGGGACGTTTAACCTACTGTCCAGCACTGTACCCAGATACTTATAATTGTCTACCAGTTCCACCTCAGATCACTGTTGCCTTTGGGAAGTGTGCTGCTATTCCTAAGTCAATCACCATCTCCTTAGTTTTTGACACATTCGGTTCTAGGACAGAATCCTTACACTATGTTACAAAGTTATCCACCACTGGACCATGATCCAGTTCCCCCTCCTCCAGTAGACTAATAATGACTGAGTCATCAGCAAACTTAATAATTTGACCATTGTCAAACTTACTTCTACAGCTGTTTGTACATAGAATATAGAGGAGAGGGGGGAGACCACACCCCTGGGGTGATCCAGTGGAGGAGTGAAGCTTGTCTGAAAGGACACCATTGATCCTTACATACTGTGTTCTCTCCATCATAAAATCTTGTTTTCTATAAAACAAAAGGGAAGCATTGAGCTGAGGGAGTGCAGGACCCACCATGACGACGATCTTGGAGGACCTGCTGGAAGAGCGCAGGCTGTGGAAAGCCAGCAGACCCAGCAGCAAGTAGAAGGTTGCTGTGGCCAGATTACGGACGTCCAAGATGGACTCCACCAAGGGGATAGTGCCCATAGTCCAATCACAGCAGAGCTCAGAGGGGTGCAGCAGTAGCCACGCATTCACAGGCAGGAGGTAATTAAATGTCAGCTGCCTTGTGGGTGACTGACTGACAGCTGCAGGGTTATCAAACCTACAAAAACGAATAAAAAAGAATTTAAATGTCACCGAAAGTGATTTCCTTTTCAATTACAGCATAATGGTCGCAGATGAAGGCAAGAATTCTTCGGAAATTCAGCGAGCTCTGTTTGAGTTCCAAAAAAGAAGAAAGAGAGCTGAATCTTACCAGGTTTACCAGACTTGCCTGTACACAAGCAAAATAATTTCCGTCGTCAATCTGATAACAATGAAATGCCAGTTTGGTGACAGATCGTTTCAAACCTGGTAAATACGGGCAGCTGGGACTGGATGACCTGAACGCGAATGATGACCAGAAGCAGTGTGGTGATGATGAGAACAATGAGCTTCAGTAAGGTCTGCAGGACGGAGTACGGCAAGCTATCCTTCCCTCGCAGGAGCTGGAGAATGGCATCAGTCAGCATTGGCAGGGTGAACTGGAACAACATGGCAAACGAAATGGATGAGTCAGCTAGTTAGCAAGAGCACCCTCAGAGGACATCAGAGAAACATAAAGCAGGCACCATTATCCGAGAAAAGTTCAACACAAAACAAGCAAGCATAAGAACATGAACTGGTAGGGTAATTTGCAAGAGTTACACTTGTGGCAAGACTACTCAAGACAGAATTTCATTCAGGCTTTCCCCTTTGTTCCCGATTCTTTCGTACTTGGAAAGTTGTGGATGCACTCCGATTGAAATGCGGTCAAAGTTCAGCATGCTAAATTACCATATTTTCTCCAATGTGACATAGCACAGAAATGTCAGCCAAGAGCATTGTATAATGATAATAATAGCAATGAAAACACCCCAAATTATCGTTCTAGACACAAAAGTCAACCTCTGAAGAAACGTGGGCCACAGCTTGCGAGGAAAGGCCCCTGAGCAGTCTGCGAGGAGAAACGACAGCTGCTAAGAGTCTGTGGGGGAAGTGGGTTTGCGAAACACTATCGTGACATAGCCATGAAGACAAACACCGTAGCTGTCAGGAGGGCTTCAGGAAACGCTGCTCTGCTCTCACCCCTTGAGCAACGAAGACCTCATAGATGCAGCAGATGCCGATGACAGTGATTCCCTGCTCTTTGCACAGTGTGGCTGCAGCCACCAAAAGCACCGTCACTGCAATGGGGGTCCAGACTGAAAGACAAAGAAACTCAAGTTACAGAATCGAGAAAGAAAGTCTGGAACAACTTCAAAGATGACAGAAAAACTGAAAATATCAGTTACACATAATTACCCACAAATCAAGAGCAGGGTTTGGTTAAGGTTACCACTAATTACAGTTCCTTCCAGCTTTTCACATCTCTAATAAGTGCAGCTTTGGGGAAAATATTAAACACACACATTTACGTTTAAACCACAGTTCAGAAAAACAATGTAACACTCAAGGTAAAGCTTCTAGCCCTAGCAGAAGTGAGTCCAATACATAATGATAACAACAGTAGCTACCATAGTTCAAAATAAACTGTCAGTGAATCACTTTTGTGGAAAAAAATGGACCTGTAAGCATGTACATGATTATTTGTTTAAAAGCAAAGGCAGAGTAAAAAGCTGTATTTGTGGAGTTGTTCCATAGCCATATGGTGCTGCTCAACTGGTGAAGTGAGGCGGACAGCACACTCAGGTTCAGCAAAAGCTCTTTTATTGATCAGCACAACCAACGAGCAAGAATGACTCTCCCTACACACACACACACACACACACACACACACTTGTTTGTATTCATACATTTGTGGAGACCATCAATTCATTTCTATGGGTGAAACAATAATCCCAACAATGAAGACCTTAACCCCTAACCAGCTCTAACCTTAACCATAAGTAACCAACAAAACACAAGGCTTCACATTTTTAGTTTTTTTTTTTTTTTTATTGTTTTCACAGATTTTTATGAAATTGAGTTTTCCCTTGTGGGGGACTGAAAAATAACAGGTTTTGATCATATTGTGAGGATATTTGATATCCACAATGGAAAAATATGCATAACCCACACACACACACACACACACATGAAAAATGGCAACTTTGACACTCAAGCAGCCTGTTGTTTATGGCGACCAATAAGGGCTTTCAGGAAGCACATCCAGTTTCAGGGTGATAAATGTATTTGTGCTTGTTTTAGGCACAGGTTCAAACATTACATATATAATACATCTGTGGTCACAAGTAGGATTGTTGTTACATTTCAAGAAACCAGCCTGAAACATGGAGCACTCACCAACAGAATGGTCTGGACCTTTGGATTTTGTGTAAGTTAAAAATGCTGCCAGGAGGAATATAGATGACAAGAGTTCAGCTCTGCCAACAACACCAGTGACCTTTCAAAACAAAACAAAAAAATGGCCATTAGACTGAAATCCAAGCAGAAAGCTGCAACAAACCGCAAAATCACAGAATCCAAGCAAAAACCCACAGCAAGACCCTGTAGCACAATCAAAAATTATTAAACTGCAAGACAAACCATCTCATAGGATCACTGTACCACTGTTGCCACCTACTGGTAAAATATGCAATTAGAGTAACTCCTACTCTGACATTTTTAAGAGCTTGCTGAAAAATACTCCTAAACTATCCATGAAATAAGGTGTAAAATTAAAGGAGCTAAAGGCTCCCCGGGCTTACCGCCTCAGTGTGAATGGGGTGCACGGCAAAGAGCAGCGCCGCCACCAGGCTGCAGGACCGATGCAGCAGCAGCAGGTGGCTGATTTGCAAGAAGAGTACACACACAACCGTGTGCAGCAGCACGTTGAGCAGGTGATAGGAGGCGGCATGCAGCTCGCTCAGGGCGTAGTTCAGCCTGAAGGTTAGCACAGTCAGCGGCCGGTATGACTTGTGGCTCCGCTCCTATAGAGGGAAATGGCCAGACCAGATCAGCATTACCCTGGGCCAACATGGAGGCATGTCTCAGTGCTCAGTACATGTACAGTATCACTGTACATGTGACAATAAAATCTTTAATGTCGAAATAATAAGCTACGCAAAAGCAATGTTTTGAGAATAAGCCCAATTCCTCAAACATGGAGATGTTTGGAAGACACGGGGGAGACAAACACATCATGTGGTGCTGGCTGACCTCAGACATGGGCGTCCCCCAAAAGTCGTTGAGAAAGAGGTTTTGCAGCGGCGTGGACGGCCGCAGGTCCTTGTTATCCAGGATGGCCGAGACATCATCGAACACGAAGCCACAGTACAAACTGTTCCAGTAGCAGCCCAGAACCAGGGTAGCTATCAGACAGGTCTCCTTCCACATCACCGCAGCCATCATGGAGCAAAGGTTTCATCAACTGCTGGGATGCGGCACCATGATTCAGCCTGTCAGCACTGGCAGAGGCCGATGCATAGTAAATGATTTCTTATTCTCATATTTATTTATTTATTTATTGCTGTGTATTTCATAAATAAACTATGATTCGTTTCGATGTAATAAGCACGTGAGAGCGGGGCCCCTTTAAGAAAAGAGCTTTTTTTTTTATTCTGATCGATACAGCTAATAAAAAATTCCGGTTTAGAGGCAAAAGCTCGTTTAGTGAGCAAACAATAATAAGAAATTATAATAAAACATAAGGAGACAGACTATGTATCAATACTAACAAAGTGCAGGAGTGACAATGTGATGGTCTATGATAATTGTCACTTGTCACCGCTGCAATTTGTTATTGTTGCATAGTTTGTCCTTTTAACAATGTATTTATTACTTTGACTACATCGATGTTTAATTTTATATATAGTTTGCTTCTTTTATGTATTGTTTACGTCTTTTATTCTATTTAGCGCATATTCGTATTGCATCGGCTTTGGAAGTCACTATCGTAATCTTGTTGTGTGCAACTCAATGGCGATAAACCCCGCAGATTTGAAACATTTTGCGCCTTCTGTTATCATAAAAATATGAAAAGTAATGATACAGAGCTTCCCCGGACTACATCGACGCCCTCTTAGCCCTACTCGCACACCGTCCGCAGGTGGCTCGTCCTCAAACCCGACAGCCAATTGCTTACACTTTATAAATGGCCGCTAAATTAACCGAACAATTACAATCTCCTTACCGCTGGTCACGTTAGAAGCCAAACCGGCATAAAATACAGCAGGGAAACATCACTCCGCAGACACGGCCGCTCAATGGCAGGTATTGGCTCCTGGAAGCACTTCCCGGTGATGCCTGGGAGACCCAGCTCCGCAGTTTCACTTCCGGGGCAGAGGTGTACCTCTTTAAAGGAGTCGGCACCGCAATAAAGTGGTGAGATAAGACAAGTGGGCTTTGTCATATCATAACATACTGGTATACATCGGTATGAAATAACATTACCCTAGGACTACAGTGCAACATACAACAGCTGTGGTGGGGGATTTCACAGTGTTTACAGTGCAAAAACAAAGGACGGTGCAAAAATCTGAGGCTGGACAGAGGGGTTTATGTTTATGCAGGGGTGTCAAACTTCAGTCCTGGGGGGCCGGAGGCCTGTGTAGCTTAGTTCTTTCCTATTCTACCACAAATGATTCAGCTCAAGAGCTGTGTTGTAATTAGCACAAGGAGTTGAATCAGGTGTGTTAAATGAAGGTAAATCAAAACCTGTGCAGGGCTCTGGCCCTCCAGGACTGGAGTTTGACACCCCTAATGTAATGTTTCCTCCCCACAAAAAACAACCCTTGGATAACGCAAATAGGACCCAAATAGTCCAATTTTTGATTCACTGGTCCATAAGACTGACTTCCACTTCTGTATACAATTGTATGCAGTTATTTAATGTTAAATAATGTTATTTTCATTACTATGGATGCTAAGGCACATGCCCACATTAAACCAGTGCTGTGTTTTGACATGCCTTTCAAGTTAGGTGGGTGATGTTACTATCTCTTGTGAAAGAGATGCCCACAAGAATTTAGGAGGAAGAATATTGAAGGCAGAAATGTAACAAGACTGGAAAAGCCACTATGCTTCCCTTAAGTAATTCAGTTAAAAGATACCAGCTACATAATTTTTAAAACATCAATATTCCTCAACTGGTGAGAACTAATACATAAATTATAGATACATTTAAAATGTTATAAAAGTTTCACTGTGTCATCCACTGACTTGTTGGTTCTACAAGCAAACTGCAAGGGATCAACAAAGGCTTCAGTCGCATTCTTGTGGTATTTCAGGATACATGACAAATGTATACATGACACATGACAAAACAGCACCTATCTCTATCAAGTCAGTTTTCAAGACCGACATCCTCACCCTCTTTGGTCAGGAAGCCGACAATCCTTGGAGATCACTCAACCACATGAATGTAACTGTAAATGTTCCCTATATCATTATGTGGTTCCTTTGCTAAAGAAATGGAGAGAAATATTACCCTATTATATTATGGCCCACATTTTTAGTGTCTTACAAAAATTCATAGTTCGTCATTTTTATACCTAAAATCTTTAGAACTTGTTTGCATGTTAATATATACAGTATGGTATTCGATGGCTGCAGCAAGGTTCAATATTTTTATCATGAGATGAAGTTTGCATGTTCACTCTCTCTTACAGATGCTTGCTGGAAGAATCTGCCTTGTGATCAACCCAGGTAAACTAGTTGTTTATCACTACTCCCCACCAACCATTTTTATTGTCATGATTTACATTTTGGGCACCAGGCAATTGGATCAGTGAGGCAGCAGAGACAGCAACGACCTACTCAGAAAGCTCTGATGAAACATGAAGCTGTCTTCAGATTTGAATTCACTAGCCACAGGGAGGCAGCTATGCCTCAAATCAATTTGTGGATAACGCATATAAAATAGCATTTTACAGCAGATAGGTAAATGTATGGAAATTCAGTCCTGCTCTTCCTATTCCCAAGAGAAACAATCAGGCAATAAAATGTTTCTCCACCCCCTCTCTGCACACACACACACACGCACACACACACATTCATATTCTCTTGTATAGGCTTATAATTCAAGAACTAAGTATAGTAGTAGAGTAGATCTAATTATATAGCAGAGCCACTGTGCCCATGGAAAATGAGAGAGCAGGAAATGTCACTTTTGATTAATACTGATTATTGAGAACTTTTCTGGATGTAATTTGTAACACCATGGACAGAAAGGATAGGTTTGGCAATGCCAAAACCACCTGCTCAATGCTATGTCCTTCTCAGTGTGGGTGGGGGCTTCCTCTATCTAGATATGAGAACTGATGGAGAAAGTGCCATGGGAAGCTGCCACTTTATCGCAGCTAAAAGGTAAAGCTGGCCAGTGGCTGTTATGAGTTGTTGGGAGTGGCATGGCGGAGCGGTGGTCAGCACTGTTATAAGATGTTGAGCGCGCATGGCGGAGCGGTGGTCAGCACTGTTATAAGATGTTGAGCGTGCATGGCGGAGCGGTGGTCAGCACTGTTATAAGATGTTGGGAGCGGC
>JAODLC010000065.1:31948241-31962031 GCA_026781145.1 Hippopotamyrus pictus | reverse complement strand
TGCTCAGGATCAGCAGTGTGACTGGGTGTGTGGTACTCAGGATCAGCAGTGTGACTGGGTGTGTGGTACTCAGGATCAGCAGTGTGACTGGGTGTGTGGTGCTCAGGATCAGCAGTGTGACTGGGTGTGTGGTACTCAGGATCAGCAGTGTGACTGGGTGTGTGGTACTCAGGATCGGCAGTGTGAATTGAAGTGTGGCAATCAGGATTGGCGTTGTGAATGAGGTTGTGGCTATCAGGATCAGCAGTGTGAATATGGGTGTGGTGCTCAGATCAGCAGTGTCAGTGGAGGTGTGGCTGTCAGTATCAGTGTACAGGTGTGGTACTCATTTCAGCATTGTGAGTAGGTCTTGGCAATCAGGATCGGCGTTGTGAATGAGGGTGCGGCTGTCAGTATAGTGAGGTTCAGCAGTGTCAGTGGGGGTGAGGCCTCTCACCTCTGAGTGGTGCAGAGTCCTACAAAGGTTCTGTAGGTTGTACTGCCCACCTAAAGCCTCAGGCAGCAGCAGGAAGCGCTTCTGAGGCTGATGGGTCTCCTTGGCTAGGAGCAGCTCTTTCCAGAGGCCCCTCTGCCTGCAGACATCCCTCAAGGTGTCCTCCCAAAATGGACGGGTCTGTTTGCTCACCTGGAAACAGCACCCATAATATCACTTTGCATCATGCTGGAATGTATCCACATGGTCCCTTTTGAAAATAAAACATTCCCCCTTTCCAACCCTCTGAACTGGTTGAACACAGTTTAATCTGGACCGTCCCCACCCCTACAACCAAATATTACCTGAGAAAAGTAAGGTGAAGTTTAACAACAACTGGGTCTTTGTGATTATTCATTAATGTGCTTTTTTGTTCCATACATATATGTAAACAGGGTTGCACAGCATGCACTGTCGATCTATTTAACAGCTCCATGAATTAAAAGCTTTTGGAGAAGCTAAGCTCTGATGCTAAAAAACACTATCCTCCGACGCTAAGATCTCATTATGCCCTGAACCTCAACAGGTAGGGAAGGCTACCTTTGAAGAGAAGATTCGGTTCAGTAAGTCTTCCTCTGCCAGCCTCTGCCTTTCATCATCTGTTAAACAAGCAAAGGATTTCAAAATACAGCAGTATGCCATATTAGCATAATACCACCCAAGCCTAGACTAATAACTTTTAAACTGTTCATAAAAGTTTACCCGTTTCATGACACATCTTGCATTTGTGTTTGTTGCAATACATCTGCCTTCTGCTGGTCTGATGGAATATTACTGCTGTATGCAGCACCGACTGCGACCGTCCACATCGGCAGCCAAATGTAGTATGAACACAAGCTGCCGCACAGAACACCATCCACAGCCCAAAAGCACATGCGCAAAAGTGAAGTATGACCTGGCCTTTGGATTGTTTTAGTAAAAATGTCAATCTTAACAGCTATGCTGTCTAGAGTTAATCCAAATGGCATGCAACACAGATCCTGAAAAGAAGTTTCATTTGCTATGTAGGTGGAAACAAAGAATAATAAAATTATAAAATTACAATTACTGCTGTTGATTACTGCTTTTGATATTTGATGTTAGATGGGAAAAAAGTGACTTTTCTTATTGTTCTGAGCCAGTTTTCTTATAATAAAATCTGGAAAACACATACAGCAAATTACTTTAAGAATAGAAAGCAAGCAAAAGTGACAAACTTCAGTATTTTGACATCTATCATTTAATTTAAACATGACTTTAAAACTATTAAACCAGCCAATATAAATAAAAGTATTGAATGTGCAATAAATATATTGAAATGAAACAGATGATCCTGGCATTCAGTTTCTCAGTTGTATTGTTTGATTGAAGACTTAAATATTTTGTCTTCTGTATAGTTTTAGTAGCAAATCATCCTTGGTTCTTGGTTTTTGTTTCTAATTTCAACTTCTGTTTTATTTTAAAGAATCACTGTTATTAAAATGCTTTTCAAGCTTCCTCATCTTACCACAAAGCACAAAATCATTCAATAAATTCATTTTATCAAAGCATCACTTTGTCTCCAAGCCCTCACGGGATCTGCACAAAGTCTGGAACACAATCTGAAACACCTACCAGAAAACACTCCACCATTAAGTGAAAAGAGGAAAACAACCCAAAGCAGCAGGAACCTCATCTTGTCAAATGCACCGTCTCTGTGTCTCTAGGCGGTGAGCAGAGGACCACGCTCCTGGCTCTCTGTGTTTCTAGGCGGTGAGCAGAGGACCACGTTCCTGGCTCGCTTTGGTCCAGCCTGCTTGTTGTCTGCATGCAGCGTAAGAGGGAGAGGAGTCCATTCCCTGCGTTTATAGGCAGCATAATGATGTCAGACCTTCATGTCACCTCCAGGAAGCCTCCACCTGAGACATATGAATGATGCCCATGTGAAGCCTCACTTCACTGACTCACTGGGGAAAACGTTTGTCGCACATCATAGAACCGGCCATGAAATTGTTTCATGTGGATATTTGATACAGTTAGAATACTCCTTATGTGCATATTTGCGTTGCTTTGACACTTCTCTTTGCATCGTGCTCCCAATGTCCTCTGTTTTGCAAAGCAAAATGGTCACCCTATTAAGTAAATAATTTCTATAATCATCTTGAATTTTATTCCATTGAGGCATTGGTGCAGCGCAGGTGGTCATGTCATTTATTCATTCAGACATCTATTTTAACATTTAAAATGCTTCTCAAATAACAGTATTAATTCTATCCTATCAGAGCCACAGAGAAAGTAGTTACTAGATAATGTGAATGTTTCTAGAAAACACATTATGATCATTTAGGACCATCTTTCTGGTGCATTTTTGGGCTGAAATGAGAAGGATCCAAAGGAGCAAAAGTTGTTATATCCTGTTCAGTTCACTGCCTAACTGTGAATAAGCCCACCCTGCACATCCAGATTATTTCGGGTAGTAAAAAAAAAACTTGTTAGTTAGTACTTGTTAAGACCACTCTGTGATGCATTTATGGATATTTGGTTACACTTTTCTTTAATCCTTATGGAGCCCTTTGGAAGAAAGTTCCTGAAAGCAGGCATGAAAAACAAGTATTGTGAACCAAAATATCTGTGGCTTGTACTGTTTCTACATGTTTCGTAAATGTCTAAAAAACTATGAGTATTTGCCAGTGTAACATAGCATCTAAAAATGTGTGCTTTTTATTGTATTGTATTGTGTTTTGTAGTTTGCACAATGGTTAGCTTTGTTGCCTCACACCTCCGGGACCAGGGTTTCAGTCTCTGCCATGGAGTTTGCAGGTTCTCCCCATGTCGTCGTGGGGTTTCCTCTGGGTACTTTGGTTTCCACCCACAGTCCAAAAACATGCTGAGGTTAATTGGAGTTATTACAGTATATTGCCTGTAGGTGTGCATGTGTGAATGAATAGTGTGTGTGTGTGAAGGCCTGCTCAGCTGTTGTGCTTCTCAGAAACAAATAATTTAACAACTTTAACATTCTACAACAATGTTTCAGAGCGTTAATCAGTGAGCACTATACGTTTTACAAGGTTTGACTTAAACTTGTGATGTGCAAATTACTAATTTCAAACAAAAACACTGCTTGCAAGCAAGTACAAGCTGAATTTCAATGTTTTCAAAAAGGCTCAATGAACAGATGGCAATAAGAAAAGAGAGGGCATTGTATTGTAAGTAGGAATGTTAAAATATTTTTTATTTTTAAATCACTTTGGCGATAAATGATGTATACCACCTTTACATATAATCGCTTTTCTAAACAGGCGGATCGAAAACTATGGTCAATTGGAATTCATTTGGATTTATTTGGACGTCTGACAACCATTGACGGTTCACTTTATGGTGAGTGACTGAGTGAAAGATCTTAGTTTAAGGCATAAGCCTTCAATTAAATAAAACAAATATTACAAATCATTTATCCTGTGCATGCCTCTGTCTAGTACTTTTTAAAAATGAAACTCGGTAACATCAGCTTCCCTGTAAGATATTGACCTTACTACCTCTATCCCCCGATTCTCTAGATCTCTACTACACAGAGACACACTGAAATACACTGAAATACATGCGTAGATATGTGCAATAATGTTATGTGCAATAGGCCAAAGTGTCACTTGGGAGTTTTTGGTTCTTATCCTCCTTTGTCAATTGGCTTTCTTTATTTTATTTCTTTCCTTTTTCCCGTTAATAAACTAAATGATAGTCACTAGTCTGCCTTGTCCCAGCTCAGTTTGTGAGAGGTTTAACGCAATGTCTGCTCCTTGTTTCAATCATCAGTTGTATTATATCACAACTGATTTTACTTTGTGATTAGACGTGTAATCTCTTTTTTAATTGAACCACAGCACAGTGAAAACTTTCATGGGAGTCGCTTTCGACAATATGTATATTCTTTTTCCCTTTGAAACCATAATAAATACAGCCTATAGGTGCTCGTTCATGTTGTGATTCTCTGGAAGTCTATGGAAGACTCTTGTATTGTCTTATTAGTCAATATGCTCTGATTACGTGTTTTTGGAGCCTGTCCAAACGCTATGCTCCTCTGGGAGTCTATGAGAGCTTCATACATACTTTTTGCTTAGGCAGCATTGATTGGACAGATTGACTTGCAGTGAGATATTTTAGACCCGCCTGGAAGCCAAGCTTCTCTGCATGGTGATTGGGTGATGTCTTGAAAAAACAAGATAAATTACCAATAACATTAATGCTCATGACTGAAAAATAATGCATGATCTTGAAAGTATTGGCTCAGAGTATTCATTCGCATAAAGGGACATCTAGAAGCAGGCAGGGGTGGGCAATGCACACCCAAATTTTGGCTCTGCCCGCACAGTTGGTCACCTTCAGCCTGCACCATTTGAATCTGCCAATCATGTTTATTTAATTTGTCCCATCAGATATTCTTCTGTGGAGCATTTGTAGTCGCCTGTGAAAGTGGGAAAGGAATGTTGCGTTATTCTTATTAAAGTTCCTACTTGTTAAAATGTATCTATTGTTTCTGTAGTTTGCTGTAATTTTGTGTTGAATAAGGATCTTTGCTAGTAGTGGTTCAGTTAACTCTTATACATTTAGCTAGCTAGCTAACATTTCTGTTGGCTAGGAGTCTCACTAGAACAGTACAGTGGAACCCCTGTATAGGTAACCACAGTCTCAGTGTAATCTATAAATTAAACTTCATCATAGGTATGTAAGTACACAGAAAACAAGTCATTTATAGTGCTCACTGCTATCCACGGTATCGGATCTCTGCAGTAGGTCTTGGATTGCATCCCCCACGGATACGAGTTCACTACCTTATTTAACATTTGACAGTTCGCTAACGTTGATATCAGCGCAGGGTTGCCAAATTTGGTCAGCTGAGATTCTCAGTTCAAGAGAATTCTGCACATATATGCACATGCATTTACATGTTTGTAGCAGTTCTATTACCTTACTAAATAGCAATAATAATAAATAATAGTCTGTAGGGTTTGCAAACTACCCCAAAGCTTTTGATGTCACTAATTTTAGGTTCACGATGGAATAATATGGATTTGCCATAACACTTCTTGCATGAGAACCTAAAAGCCTGAGTGTCACACCAGATGCATGAGTTGGCAGCCCTGCCAGCACTCAGTATAAATAAAGTTGCCTGGTCAGATAGATTACGTGCTATAATTTGTTTAAATAAGTCATACAAAACCTAATCACAAACAACATGCAACAATTTCTGGTTCCCAAATCAAAGCTTGCTACCAGCAGTTCAGTTGTTCATAGCTTGAGTAACCAAGTCTTGGGACTGTGACATCACTCTGCTGATCCCAGGATTTGAAATGTTGACCTTCTGATGCCAGACACAACATCCTAACCCACTGAACCACACCCCCCCCCTTGAAGGGTTATGTTTCCTGTGCTGTTGGATGATTCTCCCGCCCCAGGCTCACTATTACCCCCTCCCCCCAGAAAGGCCACACTGTCCCCACCAAAGTGCAGCATGACCTGGTCTTGTTTTCTCACCATGATGTCAGCTGGAAGATGGAGGTTCTCTCAGAAAAACTGGGAACATCCAGAGCTACAGCAACTTCAGTAATGATGGCAATTACATGGACAAGATGGAAATCACAGGCATTGCTCTTCCAGTAGCATCTATGCTAGCAATAAGCACAACCCTCTGATGAGCTGTCATCTGAGCTATAACGGTGGGGGGGGGGGGTGTGAAGCCCCACCCTCGACAGTCACACCACCAGCCGGCATTATGTTGCTTTTCTGGCTAATGCCCTTAGATTGTGTACCAAGAGTCATTATGTAATGGAACTTCTATTTCATTTATGAGGCATTCCTTTCTAAAGGTGTCCTGTTCTGAAGAAGGGCAGCCATCCAGATTACAATGAATGCTTCCATTTACATTTCAACCCATTTCATGCACACAAAAGGTGACAGACTGGACACTATGGTGTTCCCTTTGACCTCGCTGAAGTTAGCCTGCCTGTTTTTCAAACAGAAATGAGTACTGAGAGGATCCAGCAAAACATGCCACTTGGTAAACAATTTCTTGGTTAACAATCAACATTTTTTCCTCAGGCTGATATCTGCTTATACTTTATTCATTAAAGAGGCACCATTCTTTTCCTTATGGCTTCAATTTAATCTGCATGATTTAATGTAATTTAATTGAATTTTCTTTTTAAGATTCCTTTGGTCTTTCCATAGTTTTTCTTTTTTGGAATTTTATTGAACTGTATTTCACATGTATAAAATGTTATATACATATTAAATGATTAGTGTATTACTAATTATATTATGGCCGTTTTGATTTGAATGGTTGCTAAGGGTAGCCAGTTGACCTTGAAGCCCCAGAAGTTTTTTTTCTCTCTACTTGGGAGCTTTTGGTTCCTCTCCACCATTGTCATTTGGCTTTCTTTCTTCATTTCTTTGTCTTCCCTTTTCCATGTCTTTGTATTATTCTGTCTTAATATGATTGTAATGTATCACAACACCCATGAAATGCGCCTTGGAGTGACACTGTTGTGAAAGGTGTAAATTGGATTGAATTGAATCTTAAAACTGAATAATAAAAAACCATTGTATAAAGGGCTTCAAGTTCTGAAGTTAAGTATTTCACAGTATTGAGTAGAAAGGATTTTATTTGGTATTTAACATGTACATTGTAATCAATGCATAGATAGTTCTTAAATACTGGCCTAAGTTCATTCCTCCCTTGTGTCTTCAGCGATGGTTTCAGAAAAAGGTCCTAAAAGCAGATGTGTGAATCACCGTGAAGCAAATAGACCACAGAAACACCCTTTCAGGTCTTGTCATCATATCATTTTCTTCGATAGCATCCCATTGTCTGAATACTTTGGTGTGAGCAATCATTTCTGAAGGAGATGATGCCATTATATCTCTATTTCGAGTCCATATCCATTATGAGATTCATCATTCTTGTAAAATGTGACTGTTACCTGGATTTTACTTCCACTAAAATAATTCATGCTACTAATCAGTTCAGTCAGTTTACTGGTTACAAGTATACTGTAAATGTTATATGCATATTTAAAATGGTACATTGATAATCAATGCTTTCTCTTTCAATCACAAAATGCTACTACACATATCAAAATGACATCCTGTCCTATTTTATTCTTTTCTGGTATTGGATAGACACTATCCCCTTAAATGTCACAACCTTGTAGTGTGTAACTGGGAGTGTTGTTTAAATTGTTGGCTTCCTTGTCCGTGCTGCTGGTAGTATTAAATCACTAGTGGCTGTTAATAAAGAGAGCAACTTCCATTTTATAAGAGCTGCCATCTGTTTTACTTAAACGACTATAAACTCGCCATAGTATGTTTATTTGTGCTCCTATATATCTATTCTGTTTTGCTCTGGGAAATGTTCTGCTGGGAAACCACGACCTCTAGCATTCATGTAGATGTTGCTTTGAGATACACTACCTAGCTATACACTGCTGCAGACCAAGTGCACCCCTTCATGGCAGCGGAATTCCCTGATGGTGCCATGCCACACTGCAATGGTTTGAAGACCAGGAAAAAGAATTCAAGGTGTTGATCCAAATTGCCCAGATCTCCATCCAATCAAACACCTGTGAGATTTGCTGGACAAACATATCTGAGTCATGGAGCTTACAGGACTTAAAGGTCTGCTGCTAACGTCTTGGCGTCAGATACCACAGGACACCTTCAAAGGACTTGTGGACTTCATGCCTCAATAGGTCAGAGCTGTTTTGGTGGCACCGGGGGAATCCACACAATATTTGGCAGGTGGTATTAATGTTATGGCTGATCAGTATATGTGCTTAGTAAAAGTGACATTTTATGCAGTATGGGCCGGTTTCCCGAACAAGGATTAAGACTAGTCTTGGACTAAATTGCCATTTCAATGGAGATTCACCATTTTAACTCAAAGCAAGTCTAGGCTTAGGCTTAATTCTTGACTGGGAAACTGGTCATATATGTTTAAACTGTCCAGTTTGAATAATCATCATTTGAATCCTGATGTATGTGAACATGAGCTTGAGAACAGATTGTACAGGAATGTCTGTATTCACTGTTGTGCAGGAGTTAATCAGCTAATGTAAGCACCTGACTCCACCAACTTTCTAGTTTCCAGTTGACTTAAACTATGCTTTATAAATACTGTCTCGCAAACATTGTATAGCCCCTGTTACTGTAGTACATCCATTAAGCAGAAATGGTCATCCATCCTTGCATTATGACAGGATACCAGTTCACAACAGGACACACACACACACACGTGCGCGCACAACAATACTACAAATAACCCTTTCTATGAGTAGATGTGTACAAACTTTTGCTGAAAAGACAGTCTGCGTATCTTTGGTCTGCAGGCAGAAACCCAGATTTTTTTTGACATGTGTGCATAATTTTTTGACATGTGTGCATGTGCGTGCGTGTGTATGTGTGTGTATACAGCCACAGAAAAAATAAAGAGACTACTCTATATTTTTAAACAAATCTGCATTATTAAATCCTGATTGAATCCTGATTCTGCCAGCAGAAGGCTACACTAAGCAGCAGGTTGCTTCCAGGTTCAAAACTTGCAATACACCAGTACACAAGAATAAGATAAAGCAGGAGACACTGGGAATGACCAGAAACCAGCCAGGTAAAGGGCAGAAGCAACTTTCTAATGCCAGAGATGACTATTACCTTATCTGACAGTTTCTCATGAATTGTAGGATGACATCAAGTGATCTCCAAAAGGAATGGGAAACATTAAATGCAGGTGTGAAGTGCACTGCTAGGACAGTTCGTATTAAGCTCCTAGAAGCAGGACTGAAGTCCCATATAGCAAGGCTGAAGTCCTTCATCAATGAGAGGCAGAGCAGTGCCAGACTGGAGTTTGCAAAAAGATCTATATTTTACACTGAAGCATACCCATAAATTGAGAAATGAATGAAACGAAAAATTTTGCTGTGGTGTCAATTTTTTCCAGAGCTGTATATTTGGCTTTTTCCATTGGACAATCTCTTATGTTCACTCTTCTCCAGATGACAGATTTATGTTCTAGCTTTAAATTAGGACTGGCTGTTTAAAATTCCTGCCATAAACATTATGCTAACAGCAGCCATTGAGAGCTGAGGGAGCAAAGAGTCTATTAACACTAAAATATGTGATTTGGACCCAGTCAGGGGTCACAGAAGATTTAGGGCATGAATCTTTCTGAAGGTCAAGTATAATAAGTGACAGTCTAGATATTTAAGTACAAATCATGTCTGCTTCAATGCACTGCACTGGACTGGTTGGTTCAGCCAGAATCTGGTGGGGCACTTCAGCTGGAGATATTCTTCACTTCAGCTGGAGATATCATGCTGAACACCAGGGAGCAACTTTGCATTCTTTTCGTTACACTGTTCTTCTCTTCATTCATCACGTTCTTCTTCTTGGCATTCACATCACTGACAGTTGCTGCTGGTCCACAAACACCACAGCAGTTATCAGAAAGGCCCAGCAGTGCATGTATTTCTTAAGGATACTCAGGTAGCATAATCTGAGCAAACGGCTGCTGGTGTCCTTGTACAGAACCGCCATGGAGCACGTCCTAACTTACAGCATTGCAGTGTGCTATACTGGGTGCTCAGCAGTAGACAAAAAGGCCCTTCAGAGTATCACAAAGACTGCAGAAAAAACGACTGCCTGCTTGCTCCCCGCCGTCAATGTTATTGCAAACAGTTGCATTCTCTCCAGGGCCAACATCATCACAGGCTGCTCCCAGCCCGACTACCATCTCTCTGAACTGTTAGCTACTAGCAGAAGTTATTGTGCCATCAAATCCAGAACTAACAGATTCACAAATGTTTTTTCCATATGCAGTTACCTGCCTTAACAAACACAGACAAAGTCTCAAGAACATCTTTCTAAATAGCACTTTATTTCCACACCTTATCCTGCATTTTCTCTGCACTTTGAGATGCGATCCTTGTAGCCATTTTTATAGCATGTGTTGTATGTGTACTTTTTAAGGATGTATGTATGTATTTATTTATTTATGTTGTCTTATGCACTATTTTGGAATTACATCTTTGGAGTGACAATAAAGGCATTCTTTTTATGAGTCAAAACATTAACACACTGGCTGCTCAAATAAGTATGGCTGTATTTGCATTTAGAAAATGCTAATAATTGGTTGTAAGAAACGTTAAATACAGAAAGTTAAATACAGAAAGCCCTTTGAAGGTGACTGGGCTGGTTTAGCAGGTGGTTTTGGAAAACTCCAGTGATTCACATGTAATGACAGCAACATGTCATGTGTTCTGACTCATTGTGATTTTGCGCTTAAGAAAGTGACTGACAGTGTTCTATCATTTTGGAGCAGTATTGCTGCCACCTGGTGGCCATGTATAGTCATGGTCCTTGGTTTTTAACTTTTAGGTAACCTTTAGTCTCAGGCTTTTACCTTTCTGGCTTATACAATAAAGATAAAATATAATAAAGATTAAATATCATACGTGCAGGAAGTATATTCATGGCAGGTCAACCCATTGAGAAGGATGGGCAAAATTTTGTTATACTTTTCTTAAATTAACAAACGGGGAAAGGTCGCACTTTGCATGATCAGATTGTATTGATTTTGTCAGATGTCTCTGCACAGACACATTTCGGCTTAATGCTTCCTTCAGTGTGCTGATGAGTGTGTGCTTCCAGTCTTCAAATAGACACACATCCTCCTGGACAGTTTCTGTAATTTTTATAAAATTGAAGCTATCCTTATGAGGATAGTCCCCACAACATTATAAATGATCCCCACAACATCATAACAGGTATTTATCAAATGTCCCCACAATGTAAGATATACCTGGACCACACATACAGACACACACACACACATTCAAACTATGAATAATTAGTATTATTTTGCTGCGATGGGCTGGCCCCCCGTCCAGCGTTGTTCCCTGCCTCGTGCCCGTTGCTTCCGGGATAGGCTCCGGACCCCCCGCGACCCAGTAGGATAAGCGGGTTGGAAAATGGATGGATGGATGGATAGTATTATTTTGGTGCTATTGTGGCACAAATATGATGACCAGCCTACAGAGAACTTGAGATATGAGGAAGTATTAAACTTTGTCCAGAGGTTGTTAATTATTGCTTAACAATAAGGAAGCACCTTGGAATAACAGTCTGTGAACTTGGGAACCTGTAAACAATGAGATGATTCTCTACAAAGAGCAAAGCAACAGGTGGCACAAGGTGTTTGAAACATGAATATGAAAAAGAACATTTAATGCATCATACGAAAGTAAGTGTCTACATTTATTATTTATGATTCAAAATGATACATTTATTTCAAGTGAACTGAATATACAGTACGGTCTTAGGAAGCCAAAGAAATTGATGTTTAAATGATCTTTATATTGGTACAAAACTGTGCTATATTATGCCTGTCAAAGTGTGTTAGCTTAGCCATTTCAAAACCTCTGCTAAAATAACCCCAGTATTTGAAGCAACCATACAATACACCCATGTATTTTTTGACTCAACCACTAGCACACCTTGTATAGGTAATCAATATGTCATTGACCTTTTTTTAACTAATTAAGTTAATTGATTAAGTGAGCTGGTGGTGAAATTTATTTAATACATGGAATGGCTGGGGTGGCCCTGAGGAGAGGTTTGGGAACTGAAGAGGTGTCCATCTAAACATCCAAAAAGAAATCCGTAACTTTATGGAGAACAGAAGATATTTTTATTTTATTGTGTTTTTTTTAATTAGCATATGTTCTAATGTCAAATTGTGTTTTTTGTTCTTAGCAAAAGTATAGTTATTACCTAGATAAATAGCTTTAAACATTTCTATTGACTGCCTAAGACTTTTGTGTGTGTGTAATATATATATATATATATATATATATATATTTATTTTATTTTTATAATTTTTTTTCCTCCCATTTTCTAAAGTTAATTACAGGTAAACCTATATATTCAAGTATGGAGGCTGAAGACCGAATAGGAATTCTGAAATTTGTTTTAATGGTTATCAATGGTATCTTTGTGGTAAGTGAGGGGTATTTCCTGCTGTTTTGTCTTTTGTCACTGTTCCAGTAAACAGTTGAGTTTTATCTCATTTTATCTATTTAACACTGTGTCTTTTCATAGTATCTAGTTACTGATATTATTAATTAAGGAAAAATAATGGTAGACTTCAGTATTTAACGATTTTATTTTTGGTGTTTGAAATGCTTTTAATATTCCCATTCAGATACTTGGGATCGCCATTTTTGGATGTGGAGTGTGGATTTTATTTGACAAAAGCAATTTTATTGCAATTATTAGCAATGGTAGG
Organism: Hippopotamyrus pictus; assembly: GCA_026781145.1. Lineage (NCBI taxonomy): Eukaryota > Metazoa > Chordata > Actinopteri > Osteoglossiformes > Mormyridae > Hippopotamyrus > Hippopotamyrus pictus. The sequence continues at coordinate 31,949,270 of JAODLC010000065.1, read as the reverse complement.
TGTTATTTTCTTCCAGATGCAAGTGCATATAATGAAATAGTGTTATAAAAGATATGATATGAGCTGCTGTTTGTTTTTGGTAGAGGATTCTGTGAGATTCCTTTCTGCGGGGTTTTTTGTTATCGGCCTGGTCGTGGCTGCCCTCAGCCTCATTGGGTGCCTCGGAGCATTAAAGGAAGTCAGGTGCTTTTTATTATTGGTAAGAAAAAAGACTAAGCAAATGTAAAAAAAAAATTATAGAATCTGTATAGTACACTTCTGTTTGAATAGGTTTCTTGCACATAAAATACATTAAAATACAATACAAAAGATACAATAATTAATTCTAAGACAACTACATTTTTTCTTGAAACACTAGTATCTTATTACATGTACAAATATTGTGTGTATGCATACATACTATATAATCATTGTGCACTTGCCTAGTATACAATGTACTGCTTAATAGATGTACCCTACTACATGTACATCACCGTTAAAAAGTTTGGGGTCACTTAGAAATTTCCTTGTTTTCCATGAAAACATAAATGAAATGAGTTTGTATATGACATATAGCTAAATAAACAGCTGAATAGAGTTGCGATATGGTGACTGGGCTGGCCATTCCACTATGCACAGAATACCAGCTGGCTGGCCATTCCACTATGCACAGAATACCAGCTGGCTGGCCATTCCACTATGCACAGAATACCAGCTGGCTGGCCATTCCACTATACACAGAATACCGGCTGGCTGGCCATTCCACTGCGCACAGAATACCGGCTGGCTGGCCATTCCACTGCGCACAGAATGCCGGCTGGCTGGCCATTCCACTGCGCACAGAATGCCGGCTGGCTGGCCATTCCATTATACACAGAATACCACGCGGAGTAAATATCTTATCAGATGGAGGATATCAGGGTAAATATCTTATCGGCTGGAGGCTAAGGAAATTAAATGAATCTGCACATGGTGAAAGGTCATGTGACTGTATCACAATGATTATAATATCAGATCAAATGGACAACAGAGTTGGCAGTATGGGCACAC